>PVIA01003779.1:0-157887 GCA_004024845.1 Tonatia bakeri
GGAGGGAGGGTGGGGGGGTGTGGGACAAGGGGGAGAGGTGGCGGGAGGGGGGGAATGGAGGCAACTGTACTTGAACAACAATAAAAAAAGGGGGAAAAGAAAGTATTCAATTCTTAGGATTATATCAAGTAAAACAAAATAAAATTTGAGGCAATGTAAAAAAAAAAAGGAAACATTAACAAAACAAAAAACAACAGAAATCCAAACTGGGGTCCCGAGAAAGCTGGACCATGTCTCACCCGACAAACAGGTAGGTCACGGTGACGGCACCCCGTGGGCCACAGGCGTGTGTGGGAGGTGGACTGTGCCGACCGCTGTGGGAAAGTGTGGAAGCTGCTGGGGAGGGCAGTCGAGTAGAGGCTCTTCAGCTGGAACCAGGAGCGGGACCGTCCCAGGGGTTTGTCTCGGGGCTTCCCCACATCCTGGTGGACGCCCCTTTCCTCCAGACTGCAGTCCCACGAAGGAGCACCGCTGTGGAGACGGCCGCTGCATCACGGCGGAGTGGGTGTGCGACGGCGACCACGACTGCGTGGACAAGTCTGACGAGGTCAATTGCTGTGAGTGCCCGAGGACTTTCATTTCCTTGTTTCCCCATGTCTTCCCTGTGCAGCCCAGTGTGCTCAGGGCTCACTGTCTAAACAGCCTTGGAAGGGGAAGATTCTTATACTCAGGTCCTCGCCCAGAGAGAGAACTGAGCGGCGTGAGGATGGTAACGATGTGTGCCCCTGACTCCCACACTCTCCCCCCAGAACATCCAGCTTCATTTGCTCCATCTGGCCAGGCGGGCGTCTGTTTTCTCTCAGGGCCGCCTGTGTCTCCTTTCCGCACCTGGGACTTTGTCAAAGAGGCACACTCCCCAGAGGCTGGGGGCCTTTTCTGTCCAGACGGTACATTAGGCGTTGAGCTTCCTAGTAGGAGCCTCGGGACATGTGCTCAGGCACCATTTGTGGGAGAACATGGAGAAAATGGTGACGACAGAGAGCCTTCAGTGTTCATAGACCTACACAGAGACTGGGATGGTAATTATACCGTTCCTGCCTGTTGTGTTCTGGGGAGCGAACAGTCCTCAGGGAGCGGCTAACTACCTAGCTGATAAAATCAAGTATGGAGGTTAATTCTTTAGAAGCTACTGTACCCTCAGAAGAGAATAAGAAAATGATTGAGTAGAAGCAGTTAAGTGTTCAAAGCAAGTAATTTGACCTGAAAGAGTTAATATGATGCATTTAATGCATAATCAAATGAGTTAAATTTTTGATTCCATCTTTTGCTGTTCAATAAAAGTAGAAAAAGATGATATATAGGAGATCGAATATTTAATTTGCCTATACTGTGAGGCAATAATAGAAATGGAGGGTGCATGGCTTTTCTTTTGATGTAATAAACATCATATACATTAATAAATGCAATGCCCAACTTTCCCCTTGCCTGAACTGAACTTGAACTAGAATATTGCCCGAGTCTTCGCTTAGTGGCACACAGCGGGCCAGAGCAGACTGCGTCTTGACTGATCTGGGGAGAGCAAGGACGTGATGCTCACGTATAATGATTCAGGTGTTCAGCCTTGATTCAGTCACAGGGAGTTTTAATGTTCGGCAGTAACTCGGTGAGGGCTGAGGTCATATAAAAACATGCTTTCTGATGCTCTAAAAGATAGTCATGATAGAATTTAGACAACATTTAAGAACTGGAAGATTAATGGCCACTAGACCTATTTTCAAATGTCAGATACCATAAGCAAGTGTCAAAATAAAGTGTTTATTGTATGTTAGGTGCTGTACACACTCTTTTATATGTCTTGTTTCATTGGCTCATCAGGGCAGGTTGTAAGGGATGAAATGCTGGGGCCAGGCATTGGAGAAACTTGCCTGCACATTCTGACCCTCCCTTTCAACAGCCATGTGCCCTTGACACAGCCACTACACTCTCTATGCTTCAGTTTCTCTATTCTAAACCAGGTTAACAATATCTACCTTGTAGGATTATTATGAGGATTTGAGATTAGATGCATAACACTGCTGTCAAAGTCACTGCTGTACAGTAAGCCTTTAATAAATCGTGCCTTTTATCACAGCAGTATCACTCCCACCATCGTTAATACTACTTCCCATCCTGAGGCCATTAAAAACAAGTTAATCTGTAGTAAGTGCGATTTAATAAAACCCAAGAAATTTTAGAAAGAAAACTTTCCATTTCGAAAATACTCAGATTTTAAAAAATGAGTGATATATTGATTCCTTTGTACAGAACGTTCAGATATTCAGGGCCCTTCGTTTCTTGGCGCGGCCAGGTGGCAGGAGCCGTTTCTGTGATCTGCATATGGGGAGAAGTACTAGTTCGTAACTGAAGTAACTGAATACCATTCTGGCCTTTCCTAGCCTGTCTCAGCCAGGGGCTGGTGGAGTGCAGAAGCGGCCAGTGCATCCCCAGCACTTTCCGCTGCGACGGCGACCAGGACTGCAAGGACGGCAGTGACGAGGAGAACTGCAGCTACGGTGAGTGTGTGGTGAGTGTGCTCTGGGCCCCGGAACACGCCTGTTGGTGGCCCTTTCCCTGGGAGTGGAGCACAGAGGTGCCTGAGGCTTCATAGGATTCCCAGAGGAAGAATTCCAGATTGCCTGACCCAGCGGTCCTCACAGCGCTGGTCAGCTCGGAAACCCCCTCGGGTGGATTTCCTCCAGCAAGTGACATGGCACAATCACTCCTGAGGCTGAGGAGCGGAGGGGAAATGCGTCAGCAGCATGGGGGGAGATTCAGTTGGCTGATGGGGAAAGAGAAAAGTTTAGTGTATAGTATTTGATGAAATTAGATTAGATTCCAGTTGGAGGGAATTAGCTTCTGAAATGCAGTGTAACAGCTTCCTGAAGTCCCTGTGTTCAGAGCAGCAGTCGAATGCCTCGCTTTACCAGGCAATAGACTTAAATACACTTTAAAAGGAGTGTGATTTCCATCTGTGAAACACAAAGAGTAAATCAAATGAATTGGTGTGTTAAAATGTGGCCATTATTGTCAGGAAAGAAGGTTTCACACTGATTGTTTTCGGCCCCAGTTTGTGTAGAAGCATCTTTCAGTACAGGCTGGTGAGACCCTTGCTGGGCTTAGAGATTGCCACGTCCGTGTGTCTGGGACCTTGCCCTTGCTTGCCCATCGCCCATCACGCCTAGTTGTTAAGACTATGGATCAAGGCCCAGGTGTGTTACCTGTTACCAGTGACCTTTGGCTGGCCAGTTACTTAACCCCTTTTGCCTTCGTTTCTGGGCCTGCAAACTCAGGATACAGACCACTTCAGAGTGTGTGTGCCGTGGCGGGAACTCCATTGGTGTTTGCTGTTATTATAATACGGCCTTTAGGTTGAAGCGCGTCTCGGGCTGTGTCTGTCCATCACCAGCTAAGGCCTCCTGCAGATAAATTAGTTCTGTCATAATGAGTATTGATCGTTAGAGTAGCTTTCATGAGAAAAGCATTCTAGACCTAAAGGGAGGGCCTTTTCATCACACATTTATTACATTAAAAACTACAGAAGGAGTGCTAAGTCTTATCAGGTTTAAAATTCAGAAGGAAATCCTTTTCTAGCCATGAATACTGTATGTGTATCAACAAAGAACCTCTCTTTGGATCAAGTTGTTCTTTCTTCCTACACAATTCAACTCTGTTTGAAATAATTTTTGGTTCTTCACTATACAATGGCAGGATTTATCAATTATTTCCTTACAGGTGTGAGATATAAGAAAGTCACATGATAAAATGGATCAAAAGTGAAATCTTAGGATCTTTATATTATTTACTCTAATGAATTGAACTTAATAAATGTGTATTGTGGTGCCAATATGTGGTCAACTACTGGGAATTAGTGGTAAGTGAGACAGCTTTCAGCCCTGGGGGAAGGTGGACGTAGCAGCAGTAGTTACGTGCATCAGTGGGAGTCTCACCGTGAAGCCATGACTGCGTGGGGGACAGTCAGGTGCTCAGAGGCCAGGTATGGGATGACTCTGGCAAACGGCCTCAGGGAAGCTTCCCTGAGGTAGAGATGTTGGAACTCAGATCTGAAGATTGAGTACACTTAGCAAAGAAGCATGGGACTGGAGGAAGCATTTCCGACACAGGGAACCCCTGGGCCAGAAGTCTCAAGGAGGGAAGGAGCAAGGCATGTTTAGGGTACTGGCGCCAGATCGCTGGGTTAGAGGGCTGAGTGTGAAGAGGGAGGAGCTTGCTACTGCAGAATAATTGTCAACGGCGATTGCTGGCTGGTTCTGCCAGACAAAGCTGAGGGAAGCTGGGACCACTGCTCCCAGGGTTTGGGACTGCAGTGAAAATTTAGGCCTTCGCAACCCTCAGGTTGGGCTGTCTGCCTTCCTGTCTAGTCTTCTTAGGCTCCAGTGACTCAACCTCTGCCCTGACCCACGCTGGGGCTTTGCGTATTCTGCTGTCTGCCCGGGAAACCCATCCTTCCCTTTTATCCCACTGCCTTATTCCCATCTGCCTGAAAAGCTCCTTTGAGAAGCTTTCCCTTAGTGCCCTTGTTTGCTTTTGAATGTACTCTCGGTAGCACTGATCACGTGGTTCGTTCATGCTGGTATCCCTGCCGAGAGCACAAGCTACCGCCCATTTTTATCTGTGGTGCTCAGTGCCGTACTTGTCACACAACTCTGGCACACAAGTCTGGCACACAGCAGGCACTTACTTGTGTGCTGACATAATGATTCCATGTTGTCTTTAAGAGATTGCACTCATGGAAATTAGCCTGGCTTACCTTGCAAAAAGAGTTTGACTCTACTGTCATTAAAAAAAGAAAAAGAGTGCCATCTCTTTCCTGCAAAGCTCTGATGCACTTCTAGCATTAGTGGTGCTAGAAAGAAGAAAGAGTCCAGTTTAATGAACGCTGTCTTAGGATTATAGGTAAGAATGACTGTGTGTGTCTGCATGGTAGCATGATACTCAACAATGCCTTTTCCAGGTTCCAGATGGCATGTCTGAAAGTAGCTGAGTATAATGGAAAGAGAATGGACTGTAATTTATTACCTTATCCACTTAATCTGCACACAACCAGGAAATCAATGGGAAAACCAGTTTCCTCTCTATGTACCTTAAGGAAAAGCCATTAGGCCGACGTTACTCTTGTCATTCATTGGAAACAAGAAACCCAGTTCTCAGGCCGTCACGGCTAGGCCAGTGATACGTTCCAAGGACAGAGAGAAAATAGGCATAGCAGCTGCGGAAGGCTTGTACTGTGAAGAAGTATCCTTCTTGTGTTGGTGTCGATGTCCTACTTACTATTAGGAAAAACATTTTCTTTTAGAGGCAAGACTAGAGTTGGGAGTAAATAAGTCTTTTAAACAATATCATTTAGTATTCAAAATATCACTATCTTTATATTGGCTTCTCCCTCAAGTCACTTAAATTTCATTTGTAATTAAGTATATGTGCCCATGTAAATATAAAACCTATCTTTTATTTTTCGTTAAAAGCAACACCCACCTTTTTTTTTTAAGGATAGGTTGCCTCTCATGTCTTCATTCCTATAGAATTCTTCTGGAATAACTGTGTTGTATTTAGTTAACAGGAACCCGTTATACAGAAAGCACCTTTTCAACATGTGTTCAGTGCTTTTGAAGAAATTGAAGTCGTGTCATTGCTCAGCTCCACCAGACATTCCCGATCCTTTAGATCCTAGCGCAAGGAATTTGCAGACGATGAGAGCGGATGTGCCTTTCCCCCCGTAGGTCAGACTCCATGTCGAGAAGGCGACCAAACGTGCCTCTACAATTCCTGCCCTGACTCATGTGGTGGTAGCTCTCTCTGTGACCCCGGCGCCGGGCTGAGTAACTGTAGTAAGTACAGCGGCTGACGAATGCACTTCCCGTGGCAGGGTGTGCATTCAGCTTTTCTCTTTTGCGCTGACGTTGAAATGCTGACGTCTGGAAGCCCTCCGAAAATATATGTATCTGTTTTCTTTCTTTCTTTTTTTAAGCTTGCATGTGGTAGCAGAAAAGAAACAAAATGGTCTTAACGAACTGAAACCAGGAACAAATGTGTGTCTGTGAAAGGGTTATAAATCCGCGTTGCTTAATATCATTGCCATTACTTTCAACTCAGCGTTAGCTCCTATATATTATTTTCTTGGCTCCATCCGCAGGCAGATGCTATCTTTCTTCCTTTTCAAAGCTCAGCTTCAAAAATGGAAACTTCATCCAAGAGGTAAATGTGACGTTCATCTAAATAGCCACATAAAACTTTGGCTGTCTGTTCTTTTCATAAAATTTATTTCCACCTTTCCAGGAACTTTGCTGACTTAAAACAATCTTGCAGCCATTGTGTTAATGGGTTTTGGTGACAATGTGACAGCTCTCAGTGGTGTAAATAGGGGAACTGTTAGGGAAGGTAGAATGGGCACATGCAGCGGAGGACCGTGTAGATGCTGGTGGGAAACTGAAAATGAATCAGAAAACCTTGAAAGATTCTGGCTCTGATACTGCTTTCCACTGGCAAACGAGTGCCTCTTTAACACATATTCTCTCAGCTGAAGGCCACTGGAATCTGGGAGGTTGAAAGGCTTAAGAGCTTGGGTCCTAGGATTGGCTGCAGTTTTAGGGGCCTAGTTTCACTTGGTTATGTTTCTGAGTCAATGTGGAGCTTTCTGGGTCAGTCGGGGGTTGTCCTGTAGCCATTAGGGAGTCTCAAGGGGTGAAAACAGTGGTCCAGGAAGGAAATCGAGGGAGGCAGCCCCTGAAAACCCAGACTGTCAGGATCCTGTACTTGCGTGTGCACTTAGTAACTAGCTGAAGCACACTGCCCAGCCCTCTTCTGTTCCCCCTGTGGGAGAGCAATGTAGAGAGCGACTGGTCTGACCACCAAGACCTGCTGCCATTCTGCGCACTCCAAACCGATTTAAGTGTGTGTGTTTGCACACATGAGTATATGTGTTAATGTGTGTGCACATGTGTGTATGCAAATGTGTGTATGCATGCATGTGTGCTTGTATATATGTGTTTGTATATGTATATGTTCTGGGTTCATTGTTTCACTTTGGTTATCTCCCAACCTGCTCCAGAACTTTCTCAGACTTATTTCTTTACTTCACCTTGAACTTGAGTAATTTTGAACAGTGACAGTGTCAGCTCAAAGACCTGTGTTTGCTATGAAAGCTTTGGGACTGGTCTGACATGGAATGGCACTTACCTTTTGACTCAAAAAAGTCAAAAGAACAATGTTAGTCTGTGTCAAATTTTGGTGTAGAGTGTGTTATCCTGTTTTCTCTGTATTTGAAATGTTTCAAAATTAAAAAAAACTTAGTTATCTGTCAAAAAGGGAAGCTGTCGGAAGGGCCCTGTGTAGCTCTGGTTCGTATACTTAGCCTACACTCATGGGGTGTGCAGTGGTGCAGGCCCTGGGCTGGACCCCGGGCACCTTAAGGGTGAGGAAGAGAGGCGTGGTTCCAGCCTCCTGCAGACACCTTTTCCGTGTGGGAGCGCACACCGTGTCCACCCACTCCTATCTGCTCCTTGGATTTTCTCTTCCTAGTCTTTAAATACACGCACACCGCTTCCCTAGGGTCTCACCGTTGCACCGGCTTCCGCATTCGCCCGGGATCCTCTTGCCTGGTTCTCTCCGTGCGTATTCAGCATTGATGCCTGCTTTTCTGAGTGCCAGGCCCTGGGCTGCTTGCTGGCCCCCGTCCTTCTGTGTTATTAAAAGCAGTGCATATGCCTCACTTCCTGCTGAGAGGAAAGATGTTTTTCCTTATTTTTCAAAGAGCTTCGAGATCATAGGTATATGCTTGTTTTTCTGTAAAGATGGACCAGTAGCTTCTCATCTCAGAAGTCTCTTTATGCACTTAAAATGATTAATTATGTGAAGTTTTTACTAGAGAAACTTATTACTTAGATTCCGAGACACGGCTGCACAGAACTCTCGTTCTCTGGCTTTCTTCCATGGAGAAGATGAATTTGGAGAGTGTGGATACTCTGTCTGCTGCTGTCAGTGTCTCCCCATAGTTGCTGGGATTCTAATCCTTGAAGTCGCTGGTACTTGCCATCCCATAATATAGTGCATGACTTTCTAATGGTCCCTGAAGATCTCCTGGGTGGGACCCAGCCAAGAGTGTCTTTAAAATTCCCGGGTGGCTCCAGTGCTCAGCCAGGGTTGAAAATTGTTGTGTTAGTGGCCTCTTCATGACTAGGTTGCAGGCTTATGTGACATCTCTGAAACTGGATGTGAAAAAGTCTTCATAATTCTCCAAGAAAGTGCATGGCTCATTTCAGATCCCCAGAAATACTTAGAATTAAAAAAAAAAGCCTATAAACCACATCTTGGGTGATATCGTGTGCTGATAGGTATCACCACATCTACACATAGTCCAGAATCTTTACCACCTTTGCGCCCTGCTGGGAGGCAAACTACAGCTGTGTCCTTGCCTCTGGCGTGGAGGGACTAGTCCCTCACTTTGGCCTCGCAGGCTGCAGTGCAGACACCTGGGGACGCCGGTGGGGAGAGCAGCCCTTGGGCGTGTGTTTCTCTCTCTGCTCCCCGTTGCTGCCTGATCGCTGTGGCTGCATGAGGCCGGGTCTGACCGCGTGCCCCGTGACTTTCTCACGTTTTCCATTGTGGTCCATCAGCCTTCAGTGATACATGCCTACTCATGCCTTTTCCCCCCTCCAACATGGAGGAAGAAATGAACAGCTTTGCTCTTTGAATAATTTGTCAAGGTCTACCCATTTTCTGCCCTCTCCTTATAATCTCTGGTCGGGAGAAATAAATAGTATGGCATGTGGTAAAGAGCCAAACACCGTGGTGGTTAAGAAACTCAGTCCCTGGGAGCAAAAGCAGATGAGAGGAATGAGCTCTCTGTGAGAGCGTTCCCCATCAGTCGGTGAAAAGCAAATGATCGGATTAGGGTATTACTACTCGGTAACACGGGGATCGAATGGGTGAAGGCACTGAGTGTCTGCAGCTGTGGATGTTGCAAAAGGAGGACTCAGACGCGTGCCTCCCGGTGAAAGGGCACTGCGGCACCTCTTGCCAGTGGGATGAAACCAAGCCAGACCTGTATCTGTGTTCGGCCATCAGCGCTCAGGAAATACGGAGGTCCGTGGAGCGTGTTCAACTTCACCAAGACTGTGCAGCAGCAAAGTCTGGCCCCCTCCACAGGTCCAGCTTCTGGGCTCTGCAAGAGTTAAGCTATAAGGAAAAATAAAGGCATGGAGCAGGGACCCAGGTATTATAAGAATCTTAAAAGACAAGCACGTGTTTTAAAAAGGGCAAGCCTGCACTATAATAGCTAGGGGTGGTGCACACTTAGGTAATGGAACTCTGAAGAAGAGGAAGGAAGTGATAGCTTGGAAACCCAGTAGTTACTTTGGGAGGAGAGGGGAAGGTACATGTAAGACGGGGTATGTGAAGGGGATGCCGGGAAAGTTCAGTGTCTTGTCCTGGGAGGAGGTTACAAGGGTGTTCACCTTATAGTAATTCATCAAACAATTAAAATAATAATGTGCATATGTTGAGTCATCATGTTGTATACCTACAACGAATATAACATGTCCAGTATATCTCAAGGAAAATCAATAAGGATAAAGAGAGGTTTAGAGTTTGAGGCAAGGATACATCTTGGAATATTGTAACACCAATGGGTGCTGAAAAGCGACATTTCCTCATGTAAATATCTGTCATACATGATTTCCAGTAACTTCAGAGTATTGCACCACGACAAGGATGAAACATCATTTAGTTAACCATCCTGTCTTTAGGTTGACTTTAGAAACTCTTGATTCAGACTTTGAAAGCTGGGTATCATTGAAATTCCAAAGGGATTATTTTTTTTTCCAACAGATATTCACTGAATCCCATTCAGGTTCAGGATACAGGGCTGGGTAGGCGCTGAGTCTGTTTTGCAGTGAAAACAGTGCTGTGGCACTGGAACATCCTCACGTTTGTGACGAGATTGCCCTCTAGTGGCTGCTGTAAATCAGGCTGGTGAGCGAGTCTGATGCTCGCGCTAAAAAAGCTTATTGACCTCCTAAGTCATAGAATTTGAGGTTGACAGATACCGTGAGAGTGTATCTTACTTAGTGCTCTGTGAAGCATACCTTATAAAGGAATAAAATGCAAGATTCAGTCACTCTTACTGCATTCAATAAAGAGCTCCAGAATAATGCATGATTATAACTTAATCCATTCTTCCCCGTTGGTTCTGAAACACTTAAAAGTTAGATCTTATCCCAGGCCAAAAATGATAACTTCTCCACACAGGAAAAGAAAGAAAAAGTATCCATGCAATATATCTACTAGTCAACTAGATGAAATGCACCGATAAAAAGTTGAAAATTGGTAGGGTGGTAGAGGAGGAGAGAGAGAGGAACAGCACAGGCAAAGAAAGAGAGACTGCATCAAAACTCCGTGTGAACAATACTGTTTTTGTGAAATTATAAATGTATTTTTCAAATTAGGAGAAATAGGGAGTCAAGCTGCATCTCCTGACTTGGAAACGGTCACAACAAATAAGTAAGCAACAAGAAGTTGAAGGGCAGCAGGAAGAGTGCCGTTCTGCTTCGGCAAAGGCCAACACGCACTGTGTGCGTGTAAAGGCGTGTAGCCTGAGATACGCGCGGGGACGGGCGTGGGAGGAGGGTTCAACTCAGCTGTTGGTGTGAGGCAACGTGAGGGAGTGGGGAGTGGGGAAATGAAGAGCTTTCACTTCCTGCATCTCGTGTTGTTTTTATTGTGAGGAGGAATATTCATTTAGAAAATCCGAAAATATGCAAATGTTCCTTCTCTTTCACAAGTCAAAGGAAATTATGAACTGAACCAACTGGTGTAACTGCGGGGTGGCCAGGCAGTCACGTGCTTTACAGAGGGTTCCTCCGATGCTTGCGGTACCCACCGGGCACCGTGCATAGTTACCGCGATGTGATCGCCTACATTCCCTGTGCTGTACTGCCCTGTCCTTCTCTTCTCCCCACCCTGTACTCACTCTCAAGATTGTACCAGCTTCACAGTGTCAGCTCTTCCCCAGGAGACTGAGCGTCTTGTTACGCTCTGTTCATAATGCTTTCCATCTGGTCCATGTCAGACTTCTTATCAACATAATCTCTGTGAAGCCTTCAGATTCTTTAAATTGAGACATAGCCTCGGAGCTGTTTTAACATTATACCTCAGTTCTTATCGCCAATCTATTTGCGTGCATACCACTTCCTAGTCGAATAATTACATTTAATTGCAGTAATTACTGATAATAAGGCATGGAGTTTTTAGTCAGCTTCGGCTGATTCTAGGAAGACGCTTGCCTGATTACTTCTCTCATCTATGGCACGTCTACTGTGGACAGAGAGGGAACGGGCCTTGCAACCACGTTCCCCCAGCTCACCCAGACCCTTGCGTCTGGAGCCACTCTTGCTCCGCCTTCTCCCGCTGGGCTCCGTGCACTGTCCCAGCCTGTTCACTTCTGCGCCTGCTGGCATGTGAGTCATGTGTGTCTTCCTGTGAAGATTGTGGAGTTTCTCCATGGTGGGGACTCTTGTCTTTAAATATTTTTACATTTTAAGTGCCTAGGGTAGTTTCTGACACTTTCCTTCCCCTCCTTTACTTCCTTCACTGGCCACTGTCCTTGGTGCTGATTTTAGATTAAGAAGTGCGGTCTCAGTTCTCAAAAACCTTCAAATTGTGTGAGGCTGGCAAGTAAGTAAAGTATGCAGCAAAGGCCATGAGGGAATTGAGGAACGTGCCTAAGATGCTGTGGCACCTAGCAGAAACTCAGACTGGGAGTGGGAGGGCTTCCTGGAAGCGCTGTTTACGATGAGTCCTGCAGCCTGAGTTAGCGTGGTGGGGAGGGCGAGAAAGGAGCATTCCAGGCAGTGGGTTCTATGTGCACTGGCAGCTGGAGCCATGACTGCATTTGAGGGGTGGCTACAAGTATGTTAAGAAGAGAAAGGGGTAAGAGAGGAGCTAACAGGGCCCACGAAAGCATGCAGTTCCTAACATATCTGGCGTTGCCAAGGATATACGGCTGATGGGATAGTCACAGGCAACAAGGCTGGAAAGTGGGGGTGTGGTTGGAATGTGAAACAATGTTAGATGTCGACCTGATAGGTTAGGATTGCGTGTCCCTGGCAATGGATCGCTAACAGATCTCGGGTTCCTCTGCCTGGTAGCCTTCTATTTAAATCACTGCACAATGATAAAATGTAGAAAAATCATGTAATTGCCTACTTAGCCAAATTTATTTTCTTTAAATGGCTGTGAAGATGATGAAGAGTATGCTAGTTTAGAAGTAATGAATAAATCAGAAAAAGAAAACAAATTAAAGTGAGTAAAAGGATTCGTAAGAGAGAGGCACTTTCAGATAAGTTGAGCCAAAGGTAAAAAGTGAGAAAGACTTCTTAAATCATGCATGCTGGACTCTGCATTAGCAGCCACGTGTACAGAAATGCATCTTGGTTTGGCCCTTCATTAACCAAATTATTTATCTTTTGATAGTAACGTTATATACTGCTTGCATGCTAGTCATAGCTACCTTAAAGAGAAAGGGTACAATAGACTTCAGTTCCATAAGTTTTTGAGAAATTGTTTCGAATGTTGTATTAATATACATATGTGTCTGTATATGTTTTTTTCTTGGTAGGTCAATGTGAACCAATTACATTGGAACTCTGCATGAACTTGCCCTACAACCACACAAATTATCCAAATTATCTTGGCCACAGGACTCAGAAAGAAGCATCCATCAGCTGGGAGTCCTCTCTCTTCCCTGCACTTGTTCAAACCAACTGTTACAAGTATCTCATGTTCTTTGCCTGCACCATTTTGGTACCAAAGTGTGATGTGAATACAAGCCGACGTATTCCCCCTTGCAGGTAATGTGATGGGGCCTTTCCCAAACACCCTCATTTCCCTCGGGGAGAACCAAGGGGAAGAAGACTTGGTTTGAGTGCAGACAGAGTGCACATCTTGCTAAGGAGCTCTGTATTTAACAAGTCACATACTTAAAAGGTAAAGAAAGAGGAATTCCAAAGTAAATAATTGAATGAGAATTCATTCCTGAAGTACTAAAAACGGAGGTATGAACTACCTTCCATAACAGTTTCTGTACTTTAATAAAATAAAATCACGTGTCATTTTGGTTGATCCAAGAGCATTTTTGAAGATGCGAGTTAGCAGAAGATGGAGTGTATCTGCTTCTTTCTCTGGCAACATTGATGTGTTCAAAATGCTGCCTTCTTACATGGCTCCAGAGTTACCTGTGTTACACCAGGAGTGGCCTGAAGGAGTCATAACACCAGCTTCACAGGTTGGACAGGGGTGGGCATCACTGACAATTTTCTATTTGCTTGAGTGAACTAAGGGGAAGATTTGCAGAGTGCAGCTTGGGCTTGGGCTATGAGTGATATACCATGGTTAAGAGCATTACTCCGGGGTCCGCTGCTGTGTCAGGTTCTGGCCCTTCTCTACTCTGTCTCCAGCCTGAAACAGGCTCCACAGTTTCTCCCAGGCTCCGTTCCTGGAGCTGTAAAACCAGGATAGTATTAGTTGTGGGTCCAGTGAATGTGCATCAATGTAAAGAGCTTCTGACTGATTTTAAGCCCAGAACAAATAATAACTCTGATGATGGGACAGGAGCACAGCTGCTTGGGTGGCAGTTTGGTCCCTCTTCTATGCCACATGCTAGGGGCTGTGGTCGGAGGGTGTGCACAGATGGACGGCTGTCTGGGGGGGTGCGGCTATCCCCAGTGCTGTTTCCCATCAGGGGGTGAGTCTGCAGATGCTTGTCTCCATGTGAGGGGTACCTGCAGGAACCACATGTTGGGATCAGAAGTCACTTAGAGGTTTAGGGAAAAGCAATAATATCAATATGGTGGGCAGATGGGAAAACAATAAATTCTATCTTGAATATCAAGTGGATGACAGAGTCGGGCACCTCCAGAGTGAGGCCGGAAACAATAAAATTTCAAAATGCCTTGGGGAACTGAACAGTTCATACAAAGAGTAATATTTAATATAGGCTTGTGCAAACATACTTCTGAAAATTTTGTTAAACATTCTTTAAAGTTTCACTAATCAAAAATCAATTTTATATTAAAAAGTTATTTCTAAATCTTAATCTCACTTTTGCTAGGCAATAGTACCTAACATTCTTATATTTGACTTTCTTTTCATATGTATATAAGATTTTCCTTATGTATTCTCTGGAACAAATTTACATTCACATATAATTTATAAGTTCAGGCTGAAGTTTCATATTAAAATACCTAAGATGAGACTGATCCTGAAACGTTTTCAATTGACATGTTGGTGAACTTCTTTGAGATACTTTAGTTCTGTTTCTTAGGTTCACACAAACACATACATCATTCATTTCCGGTAGATATGAAAATGAATTTTAGATTTTGATATTTATTTAGAGAAAAACCTTTCTATATAATAATAATATGCTAATATTCATGAAGCAACACATAGTTGCTTTTGTCAAAGCTGTTTGTTTATTTTAAAATTAGTTTTTAAGTTATGAATCAGAAAAACCTGACCTTATGAAGCCCTGACTATGTGCTAAACAGTTTAAGGTACATCTGCCATCTCATCCTCAGAATCACCTTTTGAGGGAGGCGCCTGCCATCAGCTCCGTGGTTGATGGCTGAGCACCACGCTGGTATCGATAAGAGCGGTGTCCCCTGCAGCCGCCATGCTGCATATTGTACTGTTCCCCTTTTATAGAAAAAATATGAAGTGACAGAGTCGGGCACTATACAGTCCTCCATATAAATGAGGTGTTATATGATTAACTGAAAACATCAGCAGCAATTGAGTTATGTACACCTTTTATAAATCTGCAACAAACTGTTTGATCCAACAGAAAGTGGTCACATACCAACTGAACTTCCCGTTTTTGCAAAACTGTCACGGGAATGCCGTGGCTTGGTTTCCTCCCCAGATTCCGAGGCTGAGCCAGTGTCAAGTTAGGCTCTGCCCTGTTCGGATTTAAATCCAGATGGAGATCTCTCTAAAACTTCCTAATTCAATTGCTAACCACTTCCTACTTTGTTGAAATTAACTTAGAGTTTAAAGCTTAAAAGTTTTGAGAAACAAGAATGTATTTAAAAGGAAATAAGAAATTTGCCTAGCGACTGACTTTGGTTGTGTCTACTTTTTTAAAAAAGGCATCTAACTAATTTCTTGGTCATATTGAGACAAAACTACGCTTTCCCCCATAGAAAGTAAAGACATCCTTCATGAGACGAGTTGTTACCTCAGTTTAAAAATATTCTGGGTACAAATGAGAACACAAATGAAAGCACTTAACACGATGCTTAGTTTATCTTTTCATTGAAAAACCCCCCCAGCAAACTTTAACCAACTTGAGCTTGACGTAGATGGGTTTGGGAGAAGTCCCAAACTTCACCAAGCTTGGTCTAAGGTGAAGGAATGGAGACAGTGAATGCCGTAGGTAAGCCAGGCTGGTCCCTGGAGGGAGAGACCTGTGAGGCTGAGGGTGTTGAACAGATTCCATGACCTTTGGTGGCAGACTGTCCAAACTTACTGGGGACCCGCCAGCTTGGAACAAAACTGTTGGGGAATGTGTCTGTCTTAAAAACAAAAGGAGAGAAAATGAGAAAGGCAAATTGCAGAAGGGAAATTGTGTCCTGGATATTGCTTAAGGTACAGACTTGCAACTAGTAGACAAATAGGTCCTAGAGATCTAATGCACAGTCTAGCAAACACAGACAACCATGTCCTGTTGTAGTCTTCAAACTTGCTCAGGGTCTAGATCCTAATTGTTCCAACCACAAAAAGAAGTGAGAGTTATGTGACGTGATGGGGTGCTCACTGTAGCTGCAATGGCAATTTTATTACAATATGTAAACACATCAAATCAATGCGTTTTTCTTGTTAAAGTTGCACAATGTTCTATGTCAAACATATTCCCATGCTGCACATAACAAAATAGATCTCTATTACTATTCCTAGTGAAACTTCTTTTGGTGAAAGTATGTTGCTGGAATGTATACCCTTTGTAGAGATATTACTCATTTTGGTTTCCCAAGTATTAACTATGTGTATGTGCATCTATACACCAGGGTGGGGGAAAAGTAGGTTTATAGTTGTTTGTTTGGAAAATAATGCAATGTTTAATAAATAGTAATACAGGAATCAACTCTGTGTTTCACATACAACTGTAAACCCACTTTTGCCCACCCCGTATGTTGATACACACACTACAGACAGAGAGAGACACACCCACACAGCATTAAAACCCTACATAGATTCCTGACATACGTCTCAGATGCGGTGATATCTGCCTCTAATGTCGTGTCTTTCTTGCTCACCTAGGGTGCTGTGTGAACACTCCAAGGAACGCTGTGAGTCTGTTCTGGGGATTGTGGGCCTGCAGTGGCCTGAAGACACAGATTGCAATCAGTTTCCAGTAGAAAATTCAGACAATCAAACATGCCTAATGCCAGACGAAGATGTAGAAGGTTAATCCTCAAATTGATTTCAGTGGGGTGTCTGACATGGATGAATACATTAGCTACTTTTGTGAAGTCTCTCTGTTACTATTGTTGTTTTTTTCCTATTTAAGTTGCCAGTCAGGCTGCATAGGTAAGTAAATCTACAAACTTGATTGCTTGAAGAATTTGGTACTTGTCTGTTAGACATGGTCTTCATTTTAATAATAAATTGCAGAGAGGAATTTAATATTCCAAGTATTTATTTTAACCACATTTAAGCCACAGAGCCAATTATATATGGATGCTGCTTTTACACTAAGGATTCTGAAGGTAATGGTTAGGCCTTGGTTCCTTCCAGTGCAAAGCATTTGCAGATCTCGGCAATATTATAAGATGGTCAGGTGGAGAAAAGAACTGGGGCCCTGTCCACCAGGTAGAAAGGTTAGAGTGGGAAACAACTTGGGCACACTAACGGCACCTGGGTAGTTGGAAGCGTTGACTCTGTAAGACGTTTTAGGCTCTGGCGGTTGTTGGGTTGTTCATTCAGGAAGACAGTTGATTACAGGAAAGTGTAGACACCAGACAGCTCATCTGGAGCAATGAGGCCCTGGATGGAGGGGGAAGATGCTGATGAGCAGACAGGGGAAGGCCATGTTAAAGTTTGGCTGTTTGAGCTTTGCAGAGGGCCAGTCTTGTCTGCAGTCACAGCTCCTTGACACCGTTCCACACGTAGATAAGTCAGCTGGTGGTTCTGCATTTTCTGTTCATTGACAGTGATATGCCTCATTGTTTTGAAACAGAGTGCTCACCCAGTCACTTCAAGTGTGGCTCAGGGCGGTGTGTTCTGGCTTCCAGAAGATGTGATGGCGAGCCCGACTGTGATGATGACACGGACGAGGCAAACTGTGGTATGTATGAGAGACGGCACTTTCCCTGAATACACCAGCAGCTGGTTAGGATAAGGGACTGGGTTAAAAATGTCAACTGTTCACTGACGGTTGTAATGATTAGGATGGAATGCTGATGTGTTTTCCTCTCAGATTATCAGATGGCAAGACATGCATTGGTGTGTTTTTCCTGTTAACTCGATGAAGTTTCCCTAAATTACATTTCTGTTTATAACCTTGATGGTATATGTGCAAACCCCGAGTAAAAGGAGAAGTACTCCCCTAGCATACGGAATTATTTTTATTATTAGAGATTGTAGAGCAGTCGTCATCTGTCTTTGCATCTGGTGCTCATGCTGTTGGGCAGGTATCTAGGTACACAGAGACAGACCTCGGGCTCCAGTGTTCAAGTTTAATTGGGATTTATTTTCACGCCCTGTCTGATTTTGTGTCTGTTGGCAAACGGTAAAACTCTTCCTGACGTGTCTGCCATTGAGCTCCAAAATCACGAGTGGAAAGGCCAGAAGTATCAACAGTAATTTAAGTGGAGCTAACTCCTGTTTTATTTCTCTGCAAACCTTTTGTACTTGTAACCTCAGAATGTGTCAGGGAACACTTTCTACTTTTTAGTAAACAATATTCTGGAGTAAAGCAAAGCAATTGAAGGACTATCCAAAGGCTAGTTTTGTTAAGATTATTTAACTTACTCTGCTTTAAAAATTGACACTCTTTTCCCTCAGCCATCCAAAGCCTATAAGGCAATATATCTTTGAAATCACTTTATTCTTTTGGCCTTTTAGATACAAATACTACCTTCCTCCCATTTTCCATAGTAAACATGGCCCTTCTGGTCTAGACAAAATGTCACAAGCAATCAACTGAAATCCTCTCAACTTCTATAAATACGGACAAGTGCATTTTTTAGACAACTAGAGCTGCCAGAATCAGGGTACAATGACCGGGGTGATTTTGTTAGGGAGCAACATACAGTGTTTTGAGAAGTACTGTTGTTTGCTTGTTTGTGCTCTTTATGTGCAGAAATAAATCAAACCTCACTGAACATCCCTTGTGTAAGTGATTTGTTGAGAATCTATTGGATTTACTTGCTGAACTATGATGTTGATGGGTGATGGTATTCTGTGAGGCAATTTTAAATGGGTAATTTTAGATGATTCAAAGACGTTAGTTACATGGTATCTATTGGGATTGCTACACCTAAATCTGCATTAGAATACTAAATATTTGAGAAATGTTAAAATTCAGTTTAAAAAGAGAACCTTAGCAAGACTGAAAAAACTGAGTTTTAGAATATATTCTGCAAAAAAAAATAAATAAATTCAAAGTGCTACAGGGTTTGAGTGACTCTAAAATGACCTGGAGACTATTATGCTGAGTGAAATAAGCCAGGCAGAGAAAGACAAGTACCACATGATCTCACCTACATGTGGAATCTAATGAACAAAATAAACTGATGAACCAAATAGAAACAGAGTCACGGACACATGGAACAGACTGACAGCTGTCAGAGGGGAGGGGGCTGGGGCACTGGATGAAAGAAAGTGAAGGGATAAGTCAAAAAAACACAGACAACAATGTGCTGATGGCCAGAGAGAAAGGGGGACAGGGCTGAGTGGAGGTGGGCAAAGAGGTGGCTGGAAACGGGGACATCATGATAGGGTGAACGATAAACATAAAGTTAAAAAAATCAGGTTTCTAAGTAAGTAATGAGTTTTCATCAACACTTTAATCACATAATCAAAATGATAGAATAAATTGTCTAATCCCTATGAAACACTCTAAATATCAATGCACTACTGAGAGCTCTGGTTAAGGAAAGTGAAAGGTGGGTAAGAAATTAATATGTTTGGAGTTACATTAACTACTCCAACAGTATTAAGTCATGAAACAACTCTCACTACCTTTTCCAATGTGATTGATAATAGAAAATTAACATACATTCCCCTTTGGTATGTATGCATACATGTCAACGGGCGTGCTGTCCATTCAAGATTAAAATATTTTCTTTTTAATGGCTGAGTAGTATTCCATTGTGTGAACATCCCATAGTTATTTCATCCTCTCATCTACTCATAGACCCTTGGGCTGCTCCACATCTTGGTGATTGTAAATAATGCTGCAATGAACATAGGGGTGCTTATGTTTATTTGAATTAGTGTTTCGGGTCCTTTGGATATACCCCCAGAAGTAGGATTGCTGGGTTAAAAGGCAGGTCCATTTAAAAATTTTTGAGGTATTTCCATATTGCTTTCCACAATAGCTGTACCAGTGTGCATTCCCACCAAAAGTGCAAAAAGGTTCCCTTTTTACCACGTCCTCACCAGCATTTGTTGTTTGTTGATTTGTTGATGATAGACATTCTAGCCAGTATGAGGTGATATCTCATTGTGGTTTTAATTTTCATCTCTCTGATGATTAGTGACATTGAGCATTTTTTTTCATATGCCTATTGGCCATCTGTATGTCCTCTTTGGATAAGTGTGTCTTCATGTCCTTTGCCCATTTTTTAATTGGGTTCTTTGGTTTTTTTTGGTATTGGGTTTTGTAAGTTCTTTATAAATTTTGGATATTAACCCCTTACCAGATGTATTGGCAAATATGTTCTCCCATTCTGTAGGTTGTCTTTTTATTTTGTTGGTGATTTCCTTTGCTGTGCAAAAATTTTTTAGTTTGATATAGTTTCATTTGTTTATTTTTTCTTTTGTTTCTCTTGGCTGGGATGATATATCTGATAAAATATTGCTATGAGCAATGTCCAAGATTTTGCTGCCTGTGTTTTCTTGTATGATTTTTATGGTTTTGGATCTAATATTTAATTAAATCTTTAATCCATTTTGAATTTATTATTGTGTGTGGGGTAAGAAGGTAGTCTAGTTTTATTTTCTCCACTTACCTGTCCAATTTTTCTAACACCATTTATTGAATAAATTATCTTTAGCCCATTGTATGTGCTTGCTTCCTCTGTCAAATATTAATGGACTATAAAGGTGTGGATTTATCTCTGAGCTCTCTATTCTGTTCCATTGATCTGTGTATTTGTTTTTTTGCCAGTACCATGCTGATTTGATTACTATGGCCTTACAGTATAGTTTCATATTAGGTAGTGTGATTAGGTAGCATGATTCCTCCAACTTTGTTCTTCATTCTCAGGATTGCTGTTGCTATGCAGGGCCTTTTGTGGTTCCACATAAAATTTTGAAATATTTGTTCTAATTCTGTGAAATATGTCTTTGGAATTTTGATAGGAATTGAATATGCAGATTGCTTTGGGTAGCATGGACATTTTAATGATGTTAATTCTTCCAGTCCATGAACATGGCATGTGCCTCCACTCATTTGTATTTTCTTCAGTATTTTAAAATTTTCTGAGTCTGCTACATCCTTGGTTAGGTTTATTCCTAGGTATTTTATTCTTTTTGAAGCAATTGTGAATGGGATTGCTTTCTTAATTTTCCTTTCTGAGAGCTTATTATGGGCATATAAAAATGCAACTGATTTCTGGATATTAATTTTGTATCTTGCGACCTTGTTGAATTCAGTTATCAGTTTTAGTAGATTCTTGGTGGAATCTTTAGAATTCTCTGTGTACAGTATCATATCTTCACATTTTTTAATAAGAATTTTGAAAAAAAAGCAGATTTTTTCCTATATTTCAAGAAACCCGAGTCAATCATCTATGAAATTTCTCTGAATTATTTGTAGTAGGTCAGATGAGAAATAGCAATATTTTATTTATTTATTTTTAGAGAGGGGAAGGGAGAGAGAAAGAGAGGGAGAGAAACATCAATGTGTGGTTGCCTCTTGCACACCCCTTATTGGGAACCTGATCTGCAACCCAAGCACGCACCCCGACTGGGAAACTGGTTCACAGACCAGCACTCAAACCACTGAACCACACCAGCCAGGTCGAGAAATAGCACTTAAAAAAAAAAAGTCCTTATTTGATCAGTGCTTTGCATTTCAGTCACCTTAAACTAAGTGATCTTTCTTGGATATGGGAGAGACTTTTTGTTCCTTATATGAAGTGAAGTCTCATTTAAAACACATGTGTTGAGGGCCTGCCAAGTGCCAGCCACTGTTGTAGGCAGGAGTGAAGAAGAGTACCAAAACATGAGTTCCCTGCGGTCTGTTCCTTTATGTGCCTCCCAGCCTGGCGAGGCCACGGATCTAACTGGAGTGACGAGAACACATGAGACCCTGGCATGTTTTAGCAGGTGAATGAGACACACTGCATTCCATTCAGATGGCCTTAAGTTCATCCCAAGTGCTTCTGTTTCATAGGCAAACTACACTTCAAGCTTATAGTCTCAGTCTAGTGCAAGTTGTGTTCATTTCCATATTGACTGATAAAGTTTCTAACCTTAGGTCTCTGGCTACATTACTACAGTAAGTAATGGCTTTCATACCTGGCTCTTAAACTTGTTTTGTAGGTATTTGGCATAAAAGGATCCTCTTTTGCTAAGCACACAGATGGTTTCTACATTTGTTGACTGAAATTACATTTTTAGATAATGTGCATGTAGATCACTAGGTTTTGGCACATTGCTTAAGAGTATAGCTCACCATTTTATAGATGATTCTTTTGCATTGGCAAATTGACTCAGAAAGCAAGGGGGACAGTTAAAGATGAACATTAACAGATAATTGCTTTTTCATTTTATTCCTCATTTCCTATGTCACATTTGATCTCTCAGCAGAGCTGTATTATTTATATTGCAATATGGAGATTATCAAGTATTCCTGCTTTCAAAATTACATTTTTTATGATATATAGGAGTCAAAAGTTTTAAGGAAAAAGAAGTCAGGCTTTGGTGTTGTAATTTGTCTACAGTGTTTGATCAAATTCATCTTTACTTTCACGTCCACGTCTAAGGCACATGACCTTGTCTTCTGTCCCCAGGCTGCAAAGAGAGAGACCTCTGGGAGTGTCCATCCGATAAGCAGTGCGTGAAGAACACAGTCATCTGTGATGGGTTTCCAGACTGCCCTGATAGCTCGGACGAGAGCAACTGCTGTACGTGCCTCTGTGCATGTGTCCGCACAACGTTTATTTCAAACACTGATTAATAATCTCTCATTGTGAATATAAGCTAGAAATTTGGAAATACGTATCAAAACTTTTAGCATGTTCAGACTTTTTGACCAAAACTCCACTTGTAAGACTATATGCCAAGAAGACAGTCAAAATATATGCATGATGATATTATTCCAGCATTATGTATAACACAAAAAATTAAAATGCTACAAATGTCCAAAAATAGGGGACATAAAATACAACCGTAAAATGAAATAATATGCAAAAATTAAAAATCAAGTTAGAAGAATAATTTCTCTTGGGTTCATTACATATCATTAGGTGAATAAAACAAAATATAAAGCATTATATGTAGTACTGTCCTGAATTTTGAAAATACATATACCTATATATAGAAAAAGATCAAAAGTTCATAAAAAAATTTTGTAAATATAATTCCTGGGCTGTGGGATTATTAAGTTTTTGTGGTTTTCTTCTCTTCTCTTTTCTTTTTTTATATTTTCTACCTTTTCTAAATGAATGACCACTTCTTTTAGAATCAGAAAAAATGTTTGATCTCTTAAGATATTTTACCTACTAGTTATAGAAAGCCTAACTCAAATGGACTTACTAATCATAATTATTATCTTTATTATCTTTCATTACCATCTATATTATGTATGACATATTGTCATTGAGAAAGTTAAGTGTAAAAGGGATTCTTGAGGCTGGATGAGGGAGTTCAGTGCTTCTTCTGGGATTCTTAGTTTGGCTTGACCTCATGCTGACTCCCACCAGGGTCAAAAGGTGGCTGCCCAGAGCCCCCGGGTGCCATGTTTTCCTGGTCATACCCAGTGGGAAGGACTGGGAACCTTTACCTCATCTCTTGGACATCAATTAAGGATTTACTGAGATTAGCCAAACTAGAGCAGGGTCCCCATGAACAGACAAAAGCCTTTGTGTAGATTAGAAATGACCCCGTCTCAATAGGTGAAATGCAGCTTCTTAGGGAGAACCAATTAGCGAAAGAGGCTGATTCCTCCAGGCCACCTCTGCTTCAGGCTAGGACACATGGCCTTGGCCATCAGGGTCTGAGCAAGAACTGTCTTGCAAAGTACAACCCACAAAACCATAGACCATGATCCTGATCTTGGAACACATGTTCACTCTTGGACTAATTACTATACTCAGAAAAAAAGAGCCATGGTCAGAAAAATACCACGTCCCTCTTGAAGCAATCAGGGTCTTCCTCTGGCCCTGGGGGTGGTATGCGTGGGAGGCGGTGAGGGGCTCAGTGGGCAAAAACCACTATTCCTTAAAAATGGAGGAAGAAAGGAGGCAGGTGCTAGGTAGGCAGCCAAGGAGTTTCACTATGACTTTGAAAAACCTAAGAGAGAATTAGATGGGACTCGGAGAATCATTCAGTGGTAGAGATTTTAAAACATAACCCGTGTCCACGTATGTGGACAGCTAGTTTTCCTCCTGTGGTGACTTCCGCCTGCTTGTCCTCTGTGTTCTGCTCGTGGCACTTCACCTCTTAACCCTCTCCTCTAATTTTTGATGTTTCTGCTGCTCGGGACACCGCTTTTTCAATCGTAGTGTTAGGATGAGAGAACCTAGTCACCTGGAGTCAGTAGCTCTGTTTAAGTGCCCGGTATTTGTGTGGACTGACGTCTGTGAAGTGAGATTTTACCAATTCTGTTGGTCTGTATTGCCACCTGTTTGGAGGCCTCCGCGACCTCATCTTCTTTTCAAGTTCCTGCCGGCAACTGGTAATGTGCATGCTAGTGATAGTCACATTCATGTGTCAAATGTTCCTGTCTTCTTGTTGCTTGTTCCCTGTGCCAGCATTTTGCCAAGAGGATGAACTGAAGTGTGCAAACCATGAGTGTGTGTCGCGGGACCGGTGGTGCGACGGGAGAGCCGACTGCCTGGACAGTTCAGACGAGTGGGGCTGTGGTAAGCTGCTTGTTCTGCCTCCTGCGGTCCACTCCAGTGCCCGTCAGTGCGAGCTAAATGAATTGTAAATGACTTCGCGGATTTCACCAACCCAGGTCGTCTCTTTTGCTTTACGATTGCAAAAGCTAGCAGTGCTCACTCGTAGGCGTAATTTCCAAGTCACAGAAATTTCCCCCAACTTCTGTATGTGAAATATCTACATTATGTGTAAAAACATGTGAGTCCAAGTTGTTATGGGCATCTAACTGCTAGAATATAATGTCTAAATACATTACCCAGCTTCAACAATGACCAAAATACCCCATTATTCTTGCCTTATTGACATGCCCCAGAGCAGGGCAATAAAGTAGCCCTTCTCTCTTCCCTGTATGCTGCTCCACATCCAAATGGTGCTTCTGTTACTCCTTTACATGGACAGAACCTGAAGGCACCTTCCACCAGTACCTCCACTGTTGCAGTTTATAATCTGGAGTTTGATTAATTCCATCATCCCACGCTCACCACTCTTTCCATTCACTGAGCTCTTATTTCAGGCCTTGCACCATCTGGCCAAACACAGTTATCATGTGTGTTGTGAGTAAATGCTCACAAATGATCTGCAGTTTATTAAGTACAGAGGGTGTTCTTTTATATAAAAGGAATTAATGCATCTACCAAATTAACCCTAAATTAGTATCAACATCACACACTTGCATTCTCATATGCTGTCTTGAAAGGAAATGATATGAAGTTACAACTAGCTTCTTATAATTATGCAAATCTCCGCAGTAACTCCTGGGAATGGACCCTGCCTCTGGCCATCTTCTGAATAAAGATAAGCTGAGAACTACCTGCCTCTTTCACTGGAGCCCATGGCTTTTTGAGGTCACCGGGCATTTCAGCATAGTCCTCGATCACACTGAGGGCAGTGGTTGTCACAGGCTGTCATTCCCCAACTGGTTCTTAACTGAAAGAGATAAAAATGAATGTATGCACGTGAAGAAAGGCATGTAAAGTTGCCATTTGGTTTTCTGAGAGGAAATGTTTTTGATCAGAGTTTTCTCTTATTCTCCAGTGACCCTCTCTAAAAAGGTGAACTCGTCTTCACTCCTGACTGTTCGCAGATCTGCCACAGAGCACCACGTGTGCGCGGACGGCTGGCAGGAGACCCTGAGTCAGCTGGCCTGCGAGCAGATGGGTTTAGGGTAAGGTCAGTAGTTTGTAGCACTGATGGATTTCTCAGAGGGCTTCATGAACTGGGCTCTAACATCTTCCTTATGGTGCAGAGTGAGTGGGTACTCTGAATAGCACGGGGAATGAACCAGGTGACAGGGCCGCATTTAATTACAGGCACCTGCTCTGAAGAGTCTGGGTTGAAAACCTGCGATGATGAAGCCTCTAACAGCTAATGAAGTTTGTATATTAAGCACTTCTGAAGTGAAATAGCTTCATTTTTAATAAAAGCATTAATATGGTTTCCTCCAAGGAACCTGGATGGGAAAATCATGCGATATAACCCAAGAGGCTATTGAAAATTCCTTTTTTAGCACCTCACACTTTTTTATAAGTTGGGAAATAGAACTTGAAATTGGTGGTATTTCAATTTACCCTAAGTAATGCAGGAAAACTAAATCAGGGGACATTTCACCATTTTGGCTTCCTAGTAGAATGAAAAGACTTTCTCTGGCTTTGAGGTAAACACACTGAAATACTGTAGATGCTTTGAAAGTTGTAAACCTGCTATTTTGTGGGGTTTTTTCTTCCAGTTCTATCAGGGATGTAAAGCAATAATTGAAGGGTCCTAGAACATGTATATATGTGAGTGTGTGTATGTGTGTGTATGTATAGGGTGTGTGTGTGTGTGTGTGTATCACTGATATATGTGAGATTTTGGGGAAAATGTAGAAATGAGAGAAATAAAAGACAAAGGAATTATTAAGCACTAGAATAAAAAATTTCACTCGATGGCATTTCCAAAGATTCCACTGAGCAAACTTGAAACAGTTTTACAATGATGAGCTGTTCAATTGGACGATAACAACTAGGAGCATTTTTTAAAATTCCAGTTTGAAAAATTATCTAAATCCCAGCATCCTTAGCCCATTTTTCCCATGTAAAAATGCACATCTTTTTCAAAATTTGAGTAACCAATGTTAATCAATAATAAAAGAACTTTAAACCTTGCCAGAATGAAAAAATTATATTTGCCAGGATCCATTAAATTATACTTTCCTTTTACAACTTCCTCATTGTGTCTAATGAGATGACGTAAGACTTTATCACAGATAAGTGAAAAGCCTTTTGAATGTGCTTTATTTTTCTCTCACCAAGACACAATATTATTTCTTAATTTGCAAACTAGATTGCATAATGACAGATAACTTCATTGAGAGTTCTGAGGGAAAGCTGGAACTACAAAGATTTTATAAGCAGAAAAATTCCTTCGACAAGCCACCCTGTTCTACTGCAAATAGAAGGGATCTTGTTTTAAATATTTTGCTTTATGTTTCTTCTAATTTTTGCATATTGGATTTAAGGTTTCAATTGTGGTAAAATACACATAATATAAAGTTCACCATTTTAGCCATTTTAAAGTGTACACTTCAGTGGTATTTAGTATATTTATAATGCTGTGCAACCATCACCCTTACCTGGCTTCTCTCACGTGGCATGTGTTTGTGCATCCAGATATCAGCACTTCATTCCTATTCATGGCTGTATAATATTCCATTGCAATATACCTCATTAAAAAATTTATTCATCCATTGATGGAAATTTTGGTGGTTTCTGCCTCTGGCTATATTGTGTGCATATTGAATTTAAAAAATCTCTGTACTCCATTTGCTCCACTTTTTTAACATGGTGGGTACATCTCATTTCAATATTTTAGATATTTTAAATATTTAGTCTAAACCGACATTTAGATTTTTTTAAGGATAGCTTTATTTCAGAGAAGGACTGGGAAAATATGGGAGAGCAGTATGGTTGGGAAATTTAACCATTATTTGGCTGAGTTAATAGATAAGAAGTGATAAGTCTTCCAAGGAGATGAGTAGTAAAGGCAATCTTAGTATTTTTTATACTTTTTGATTGCCTTCAAGTTTACTGTTTGGTTACTTGGGTGTCATGAATTGACAGAAATCTGGATAGCCAGGTTGGGGCAGGAGTGAAGATAATGAGCAAATGAGACCAAATTCCTGCCAAGTGGTGGGCTGTTTGGGAAGCTGCTCTGTGAGCCACGTCCCTGCAGACCAGCTGCTGTGCAGTAAATTCACAATGCTGCCCCTGATGCCTCAAACTCGCTCAAAGTAGCCCGTGCCGTTGAGTCATTTCTACAGACTCAGAGTCCCCCAGAGGCAGGCCTGTCTGGCCATGAGGAGTCGCGGACCTACCCTCCGGCTGCCAGAGGGGCGGGACAGGGCTTAGTGGTCCCCCCTCCGCTTCTGGGGTGGAGTGCCCAGGACACTGTCCTCCTTTATACCTTCACACGCACTCTGCATCGGAAACCTGAAGTTAGAAAAAAACCAACTAATTCTATTCAGTGTCTTCTTCCCATTATTTTCTGAGTGTCTGCTGAGGGCCTTGTAAGGGAGTATGGAGGATGCGGAGGTGAGTAACATCGCCGGAGAACTCCTGGTGTGGTGGGGAAGACATAAGAGCAAACAACCGAGAACACAATGTTAGAAAAAACAATCCCCGACTTTTTGTCATCTACGAATGTTTTAGTTGTAGCACAGCACATGACAGTCGTATTAAAATTGTGTAAGAAAAATATTCAGCTCCACAACTATGTTAATACAGTAATGTGCATTTATTACATTATTTATTTTTTTTTCTGTAAACATTTATAGAGAAAAGCATTGTAGTACAGTACCCAAAACAAATATACCCTAACTCCAAATAGGTCATTCAATTACTTGAGGGGGTATATTTTGGAGCTAGTTCATCAAAAATGCAAATCCACCCCAAATTACATATCTTGTAGGGATTCTACTGAAATTCTTTCATGATCGAGGCAGTTGATTAAAAACACCTGCATTTAGAGTTTCTCAGGCTGAAATTGTGCCTTTCACATCTAACAGCACAGATGCTAGGCACTCAGCTAAGGGTTTGTCCACATGAGAAGGTTCAGAGTTTTTTGCTGAATTTGAAAATCGTTTTATACCCCTACCCCCCACAGGTATCTCTAGAGTTCACCCCACTTGGATGTAGAATGATTATTTGATTAGACAAGGGTATAAATCAAGTCCCTAAATTCTCATGACAGTATATGGACTTCACTACCTGCATGTCCAGTATCGAAAACATATGGACATTTATTTAATCAACAATACAAATCAGGATTTAAATTGCCCTCTAATACTTACCAAATGCTCAGTTGAGACACCTGGTATTTGAGGAAGCTGGTCTAAGGGAATGTGGTGATTCTCTGTGTCTCTTAGCTCCATAGACTTTATCTTGACATAAAGCTAGATCTCCAGAAATAGGCTGTACTCTTTTGGCAAAATTCCTTTACAGAATTAGTTTCAGCTTGATTGTAAGCCCTCACTTCTTAGAGTCGGCCAACAGGGGAAACACGCTTCAAAACGTGTTTCTGTCTTGGGATAAACCACAAAGACAACAGCTATTATGTAACCTAACAGTCCCTGATATAAAGATCTACACTGTGTCTTTTTCCTACTCCCAGAAAAAGTTTCTAATTTCAGATTTCATTTGTCAGGTAAGAGGCATTTAATCCAAGATTAAGCCTTATTGATTGACTGCCACGAAGCTCAAAGACAAATTCAATCCTCTGTACTAGTAAAATGCCCAGGTTGCTAGAAGCTGAAAACTTTGTAGTCAGTTCTTAAAAAAAAAAAAGAAAAATAGCTCATATAGCATAAAATTCACTCTTAAAGGGGTATATTTCAGTTGTTTTTAGTATATTACAAAGTGAGGAATCACCACCACTTTTTGATTCCAGAATATTTCCATTGGCTGAAACAGAAATCCCATGCCCATCAGCGGTCACACCCTACTTCCCTTGTGCCCTGACGAATGCTAGTTCACTTTCTGTCTCGACGAACTTGCCCTTGTGCATGTTGCACACAGACAGAACCATACATGGTGTGCATTTTGTCTGACTTATTTCTCTCAGCGTGATGTTTTCTAGGGTTCATCCATGTTGCAGCTTGGATCAGTGCTGCATTCTTGTTTATGGCTAAATAATATTCCACTATGTGGTTATAGCCACATTTTGATTAGCCACTCATTAATTAATGGACACTTAGGGTTTTTCCACATTTTGGCTCCTAGGAAAAAATGCTATGAACATTCATGTAAAGAGTTTATATGTAAACCTATGTTTTTAATTCTATGTCCTTTGAACTAGAATTACTGGGTTAGATGGTAACTCTGTGTTTAATTTTTAGAAACATAACAACCAAACTGTTTTTGCAAAGGAGCTGCACCATTTTGTAGTCCCACCAACAATGCATGAGAATTCCGATTCCTGCCTCTTCACATCTGACCGAAAGGGATTGCCTTGGGGGTCGTCTTGAACGTAGGCAGGAAGGACGAGGGTAGGAACAGGGAGATTAGTGAGAGGACCATTGAAGTAATCCAAGTGAGAGATTTTGGTGATTTGGATCTGTGTATTAGCAGAGGACACCATGACAGATGGTTCCATTCTGAATATATTTTAAAAGTAGGGCCAACAGAACTTCCTGGCAGATAGATGTTGATTGGGGGTTGAGAAGAGTTAACAAAGAGTCGAAAATGACTTAAAGGTTTTTGGCTGGAGCAACTGGAAAGATGGGATAAAAATAAACTGGATGGGGAAGGCTGTGGATGGGGCAAGTTTGGGGGGAAAGATTGGTTCTACACATGCTCAGTTTGGGATATCTGTCAGATATTCAAATGGGGATGCTTCTAAGGCTCAAGTCTGGAGTTTATTAGAGAGATCTTGGCTGAAGATATATATTTGGGAGTCACTGCAATACAGATGATGTATAGATTTATGGGACTGGGTGACATGACCAAGGCAGTGAGTGCAGACAGAGTGTGAGTGGGGCTGAGCCCTAACATTGAGAGGATGAGAGAAGACAGGTTGTGAGCCAAGGGAGATGAGAAAGGACAACTGGTCAGCAAGAATCTGTGATAACCTGGAAACCAGGTGGAGAAATTGGACCGAAGAAGAGGCAATGGTCAGTTGTACCGAATGCTGCTGGGAAGTCAAGTGCATTGGGGCCTGAAAACCAACTGTTGGTTTTAGCACTGTGTGCGTCATCGGCGTGAACTGTTTCAGTGGAGTCAGGGCGCAAAAACCTAAGAGATAGTAAGAAGAGAGAAATAAAAAAATGAGTATAGAACATCTCTGAGAAGTGCAGCCAGCGGCTGGTGGGGGCGGTAGGAGATTTTTGGTGCCTCCATTTCCGTGGAAGCACCCACTGTTCCGTGGCTGAATTCCTAACAGAGCCCCACGCCTCCCTGCCCGTAATTCATGTGCTGAATCCTAATCCCCAGTGTGATATTAATGGCTAAGCTTAATGCTTTGCCAGGCTTTCCTGGGTACTTCATATGTATTATTTCAATTTACCTACATCATAATCCTGTAAGATAAGTGGTCTTGTCATTTCTGCTTTGCACCTGAGGAAGCTGAGATTTGAGTGGTCTGGGAACTTTGTTAGGTCACAGAAAATACAGAGCCAGAATGCCAGTCTGAGCAGAGGCAAGGGGTATCCTGGATGCTCAGAGCAGATCCTTCCTCTACAGCACCCAGTTACTCCATAAACATGGCCTGATTGATGTGGCCAATCAGCCTCTTAAACATAAACCCCTTCTAGAATTGCTTTACGTGGGCAAGTCTGTTGCTTTTGTGGGAAGTCTTAATACCTCCCTGCAACCTGATCATCGCATGCTTTTTAAGTAGTGGCAATGAGGAGGCGGCGGTAGGGGAAATACACCATGCGGGACCACAACCCAAGTGTTTTTTGCCTTTTGAAATGTCATTTAGAGTAACAAGTAGCTGCTTGGCATATTCTAAGCAGAACTCAGCTGAAGCAAATTCATCAAGAGTTATTTTCCTTCACACAGAAGCTTTGTAGTTTGCTGGCAGACGCGTAGGTTGGGCACAGGTAATTCATGCCCCACCCATTTCCGAGAAGCTGCTGGTTAAATGGCTGCCTCATTGAGAAGTCAGTCGTGGAGTCCAGTGTGCAGGAGGGGTGTTTTCTGCAATATGCTATTCTGGGATGAGGAAGAAGAATACTTTTCTTGAAAAAGTGTTACATCCTGAAAAAAGGAATTATTTTTAAAGTTCTTTCACAAGACCACTGGTTAGGTGGCTTTGACAAAGCAAGGTAGGTCTACTAGCTGTCCTGAGCACATTTCCATATAATTACTATCAGCAAGCTCTGGCAAGAATTTGGATATTTGTTGGTGAACAGAATCTCAAACTGTTGGTTGAGTTAATGAATAATCATTAAAATTAAATGGAACTTCTTAGTGGTACAGAGGAATTCACTGTTATTAATGAAATTGGAACTATGCGACGTCCTGAATTAATTAGATTTTTAAAAACCCTCTTGTATTTCATTTTATGGTAAAAAAGTTCGTTGCTGAAAAATGGATTCACATCAAGTTTAGGAAATTAAATTAAACCATCCATATAGAATCAAAGGTGGTTTCCAAGGGTTCTCCAGGAATAAGTACTGTCAAGACCCAGCTTTTAGCCAAAAATATTGTGAGCAAGAGGATTTGGGAATGGGAAGAATTAATCCCCATCCAGTCTCTGGGAGCATCAGGTTCACCTGTCATAATGAATATAGCATTGCTGTTAGACATGGATTTGAATGGGTCCGGGGAAAACAAGAACATGATGTACAATTTGAGTGGTCCATCAGGAACTGACCAAAGAGTCTGCGTTGCTTCTGTTAGAAGTCCGTATATGGCGGCAGCTGCATTTGGAACTATACCAGGAGACTCCTGGTGATGACTTAACTTCTGAGCTGGCACGTTCTTCGTGCTGCCTTTGCAATCTGCAGTTTGGCTTTCTTTTACCTCCAAGACAGGACTGATGGTCAGCAGTGATAGATACATGGCAAGCCTCCTGGCCTTTTCTTATTATTCATACAGTTTGGACTTAAAATCCAATTTCCCACTCTAGCATGTAAGACTGCATAATCTGGCCCCTGCCTCCCTCCCTTACCCAATACCCTAGCAGTCTCCGCTAGTCCACTGAACTTGAGGACACATTAACCTTATTACTGTTGACCTCGAGAAAGAAGGTGCCTGCTAAGAAGGGCTCCTTGTGGTTTTTCAGGCCCCAATTCACAGTACGAGTCTAGCAGCCATGGTTCGTGTTGTCTCTCATGCGTGCAGTGTGTCAGTCAAAAGGCACAGACGGGGCAGCCAAGCTTCCTGCCTGGTGCCCCTGCGGTGGGAGCCGACCCTTGGAGAGGAGCCCCTGGAATCATATCTGACCAATAGGATGGAGAAGCCAGGTATGAGGCTGCGCATCCTGCAGTGCACGGGACAGCCCTGCACAGCAAACGACTCTCTGGTATAAAATGTCAGTAGTGCCACGGGCGAGAAACCCTGATGTAGAGGGACGACTCTGGCCCTCCTCCTCCAGCCAGGCTTTACCACAGGGGGCAAGAAGTCTGTCAGACAAGGAGTTAAGCCCACCTAGAGCCTGTGTCCTGTTGCAGAGCAATGTTTTCAGAGTGTGGTCCCAGACCGCCAGCAGCGGCAGCACCCGGGATCTGTGAGAAAGGCAACTTTGGGCTCCATCTGAAGCAGGAAATCTGGGGATGGGGCCAACACTCTTCCTTCTAGCAGGCCCTTCAGGTAATTCTGATGCATGCTTAGGTCTGACAACCACTGTTCCAAGGAGTCCGAGCATTCTCTATTTAAACCTAAAGAAATATGTTGGTTAAGATGGGAAGATAGAATACGTTTTCTTTAATATCATGTTCACTTGATTTATAACATCTGCATATGTAGCCGTATGGTGGGTGGGCCCCTTCTATACTCATGCTCCAGGCCCACCCGTGTGTGGGAGGGGTCTGTCTCTCTGCACCCCCTTTTTCTCAGGCTGCCAAAAGAGGGCGTTGGGTCAGATCGTTGTTTGAGTTTCCTTCTCTGTGGACGAGTCTGTGGCTGCTGGAGGAGCACTCAGGTCTGACTGTGTTCCCGCACAGGCTCTGAGGACATAGTGACGTTAACACTTAATTACTGGTGAAATATTTTTTTGCTCTCTATCCAGCAGGATTTCTTTTATTTGTCTCTTGATATAATATGGACAAAGATGTTAAGTCAAACCAATTACCAATTGCCAAACAAAATTTGAGCAGCTTTTAAATTCTAGATACCTTTGTAAAAAATTAAAAAACTTTTTCCCACCACCATTCATGCCCTCTAGACCCTCTTCCGCCTCCTCCCTCTGCCTCTGTCTGCAGCCACCACACTGTTGTCCGTGTTATGAGTTCTTTCTCTTTTAATAACACGGTTTATATTTTATTCATGTGATAAAAATGAGAAAGTGCAGACACACGTGTTCTTGATGAGTGTAAACTGGCATTACTCTTTGCAGAAGCAATACAGGGTCTGGCACAAAGTAATGTCCCTTTTTTATTACAAAATCTCTTGTTACAAAATCACAAGCCTGTAATTCTGTAACAACAATATCAAACTCAGACACACCACATGATGGCATTTTAGGTGAAATGTTCAAATTAAAACTATAAATTATTACACCCATATTGTTACTCTATCACCCCCACTCAGGCAGGCCTTACTTCTGCCAGACCCTGTACATACTGTTAATTGAAAATTTCAATTCTGACTCAGTAATTTTATTTCTAGGAATTTATTCTAAAATCATACTAGCGCATGTAGGCAAAGGTGAATGGCTAAAGGTGTTAACTGCTGCTTTTTTGATAGTGAAGCCAAAAGTCGGAAACAACCTACATATGTGCCGGGAGCGGATTGGTTGAGCCCTCACGCACACCCCTGTAAGGGCGCGCTCTGCAGCTCTACAGAGAACAGCGCATGCGCTGTTAATGAAGGTGGGCCACGCAGCGCTCAAAGTGTCGGGAGTGGTAACTCGGCATCTGACCTCGGGGAGCAGGTAGCCCCTCTGCCATTTACTTGCCATGTGGCCTTGGGCAAGTTACTTATTTTCTTTGCCTCATTTTTTCCATCTCCAAAGTGGGGAATAATAGTCAAGCAAACTTCACAAAGTTGTTTAGAAGATTAAATAAGATAAAATGAGTTAGTCTATCAGTGCTTGTCATATAGAAAATAGTTAACAAATTCACTGTTATGGAAAGAATTCCAAGATAAATCATTAAATGAAAACATCATCAACATCACACAGAACAATGTGTTAGACTAAAAATAGAGTATATATATACATGAATTATAGAAAAAGCTTGGCAAGGATACTCACATGCTATTTTCAGTGGTTGTTTCCATATATCTGGGATGGGAAGGATATTTTGTCATTGTGTATTTTTTCCGTGTACCAGTATTACTTTTATAATTGTAAAATTATTTAAAGAAAAAACAAGAAAATTTAAAATCACACAGATGCTCAGATTCTGTATGATGGCAGAAATAGAGCCATATGGATTCACTGATATTTTTTTAATGGGCAGTAGGATGACTTTTTAGAATGGAAAGATTTATTTTTGTGCACAAGAAGCATGCTAGTGTTTAAAAATTTCATGGAAAACTGATTTTTATAATGATTCTCCCCTCTTCTTGATGATGAGTTTCTTAGATTTTTCCAGTTGATGTAACTAAGCGATTCAGGCTACATTGCCTTTCCCATTGGAGGCTAAGGAATGAAATGTAACAATGTCCCACGTGCAATGCACAGTGGAGCCCTTCTGAGTGGAAAGACTGAGCATCCTTTGCTGGATGATTTTTCTATCCAGTATCAGTGTAAATCCTATGCTGAGTTGTCCTTCTTATGTAAGTCCCCTGCGGCCCTTTGAATACCTGCCTACAGCATGACCCGATTAAACAAGTCTGAAGCTGATCTTCCTTTGGCTTTTTGCCAGCATAAAAGGAGGCCAGAGTTGTTCTGTTGCAGAAAAGAATTCTCTGGATGCAAGTATCCAGAGAAACACCGCGAGCATTATGGTGGCCTCTGACTTTTATAATTTCTGTCCCTGCACACTTCCACACTCAGCACTTCCGGGATTGAGAGAAAGCCAGACTCTCATTTTGGTGGAAGAAAAGAAAAATTTTCATTTTGCAGTAGGTTTCGTGAAGTCTTCAATAATCTAACAGTTCATCCAAATTTCTAAATAAATGTAAATCTTGTGCAACTCTTTTTAAATTGTAGCCAGGCTTTATGTCATTTGTTTTTAAAATCAAATGATTGGAATTCATTCATTATTAAGGACTCTGCTTTATTTTTAATCTTTGGCTTTTATTCTATCATCAAGTTTCTCTTTAATGTTTTTTTTTTCTTTTTAAATTAATAGGATTTGGTAAAGTTTTTGGGTTTTTTATTTTCTGTATGTAATTGTAGCAGTTTTTAAATGATCAATAATTGGGAGAAATTGTAAATTTATTTCATTCCCACTGAATCCACCTTTTTTACCTTCCCTGTGCCCCCCTCATCCTTTTTCTCTTTGCAAAAAATGGCATCTCATATTCAAAAATGAAAGTCACTGGACATGCAGACTCGACACTACCACAACTTCAAGATTTTCAGGTTCATTTGAACCCTCCGTGCTGCTTGTCCTTCTACATTATCTTTGATGTGTTTCTTTTAAAAATTCCACTAGGGAACAATCCTAAGTACACATCACTTTTGTCCTCATCATGTACCCCTGCTCCTCTTCATTTAAGGAGCTCACCTGCTACTTGAAGGGTAGAAGCTGTGTGACTTGAATTCTCTTGGGGAATTCTCTCTCCCTCTTCAACTCCAACAAAACACCTGCTTTCCTTTTCTTCTACTTCCAGATTCAGAAGAAGAACTTTCTTTCCTTCCTTCTGTCTAAAACCAGTTCTGTGACCTCTTCTACCCTTTTTTGTATCAGGTGATAAAAATCCAAAGAGTTTTCTTTAAATTTGGCAACTGTTTCATGGAGAATAGTATACTTTATATAAAAACCTAAGTACTTTTAAAACCTAAAGTTTTTTTATCTTAGATACAGTGTAATCATATATCTTTGAATGACTGAATGAGACATTCACAGGAAAGTGTTGGTGGAAGTTGAGTGAGAATGTAGGTTAAGAACAAAATAATGTTGTTAAACTCTTGTCTCTATTTTCCAGGATCTTTACTACTTTTTAATGCATAAAGGTTTTGCAGTATGTTGAAAAAATTCTACTTATAATTTTATTCTAAGTAGACAGTAAGTGTATATTCCCTTTAGTTATTATTTATTTTTATTTAAAAGTATTGCTACATTGCAGAATAATAGTGGGCAATAAAAGAGAAGAAAAAAGATCAGATAAATTTTATTTTACTTTTGACCCCTGCCTAAAGTTGCTCTTATTTTTTAGATATTGGAGTTTTTACATCATATATGGTAGAATTCTACCACCTCACAAAAGTTCAAATGCATGTCAGCAGAGAATGACTAAAACAGCTGTAATAATTTGGATATTTTTTTGCTTCAGCATATGTTTAGTAACTTCCCCTCTTGCTGATCACATTTCACGCCAACTTTCAAATACAAATCCCCCTCTCGAAATATTGATTGATGGTTTAAAGCTTTTTTTGAAGGGAACCAGTGCCCAATAATGGTATTGCCTGGTCAAAGATCACTATACTCTGTTTAACTGGCACTTACTCTTTTTCAGAGAGCCATCCGTGACCGAATTCATACAGGGACAGGAGCAAGACCGGCAGTGGCTGACGTTACACTCCGACTGGGAGAGCCTTAACGGGACCACCTTGCATGAGCTGCTGGTGGAAGGGTAAGCCAGCCTCCACAAGGGACACTATGGAGAGTGGATTGGGGGCGAGAGTCTGTCTTCAGAGCCCTTCTTCTGCCTCTGACTTGAGGTACCCAAATCTGTGACAGCCATAAAGAGCATAAACAGCTACTGGCCTGTGGATTTCAACATTGTTTGGCTTTATTTTTTTCTTTCTAGACATACTCCCACCCCCCCGCCCCCCGCCCCGTCTTGTCTAATGATGTTTTTCTTTAATGATGATTACGGAAACTATCATGGTGAGGGAGAAAGAACTTGGGTTCTAATCTTGGAGTTTTTTCACTTCCTATTTGAAATAAACTCTCACGTTTGCACTTCCTGGTGAGACTACATGCAACTAGGTCAAAGAAGGAATGAAAGTGTGAAAACTGATAAAGCTTGGAGGGTCTGAGAAAAAAAAATGGCATGAAATGGAATTAGAACCAAGTAGGCTTGAAAGTACACCTGTGGAAAATGTTCTCTAAAAAATAATGTCCCCTTAAACAGGGCCCTTGTCTATAGATAGGAGGAAGGTAAATGGAAGGAACTGATGCTAACTTAGTATTTATTACAGTGTAGGGACACAGCGATGGAATATACAAATAATTTGTTCTTGTCTATAGGAGAAAGATAAATGGAAGGAATTAATGCTAACTTAGTACTTACTACATTATAGGGACATAGCCATAGAAAATACAAGTACTTTACTCAAAACTCACCACCCACAGATGGTAAGGGATAGCCTCTCACCTCAAACCAGTTGTAGCTGACTCCAAAGCTTTTATTAGGTCCTAGCAAAACCACCTTTTAAGAATGCCAAAGGAGAAAACTAAAGGTGGGCCATTTTTCTTTTAGAATCTCTTGACATTCCCCCCATAGACCAAACTGCAACCAAATTTCTGAATACCTGGCACCTGGAGTACTTCCTTCGGAACAACGACCTGAATTTTTCAACAAAGTGATTTGTTTCCCCAAACTGGGAGTGCCAGCAAAGCCCCCTCGGATCAAGTCAATGAATACAATATCTCATTCTAAATCAGGAGGTGGTGGAACTGGCTCTAGTCCCGGCTTACCAACTAGATATAGGATCTTATGTAGCCAGAGTTTTCTGTAAAATAAATAGTTGAGGTGGATAGTCTGGTGTCTTTTGCTAGTCCCATAAGCTATGATTTTGGATCTAACAAATAACAACCAATTATTGAGTATTTCTTCCTACTGGGTTCAGTGGTGAGTTCTGAGGGTTGTAGAAATGAATTAGAGGGACAAGGACCCTGGTCTCAGGGACGCACATCATGTAAGTGGGCAGAAAGACTAGGAGCCAGGAAACAAAGTGAATTCCAGATTTGGAAGTGCTGCAGAGAAATTAAGGATCATGAGAGAGAGAGACAGAGAGGAGTTACCACTTCAAATTGTGAGAAAAAGCAAATGTGCTTTTTCTGTATTATATAATTTGTATAATTATCTGTATATAATATAGATAATTACACAGATCGCCATGCAGATATAGCAAGAACTGAACATACAGTCAGTTGTTAAAAAGGAATGTGGAAATGACATGTGCAGGGATGGAAATATACAGGGCTCAGTGCAAATAATGCCCCCTTTTTATTACAAAATCTTTTATCACAAAATCATCAGCATGTAATTCTGTAACATAACAATATCACACTCAAGCACACCACTTGGTGACATTTTAGGTGAAATGTTCAAATTAAAACTATAAATTATTATACTCATATTATTACCCTACCAACCACACTCAAGCAGGCGTTACTTCTGCAAGACCCTACATATATAAATATCCATATATGTGTATGTATATATACATATATATATGGATATGGATATATACATATATATATATGGATATATATTTTTTCTGAGAAGTCTAGGATTTTTAGCACATCACAATATATTTGACAGTCCCAAAAATATTTTTCGTCTTTTAAATTTACACTGTGAATAAATGCTTCACAGTTGGAAAAGAGCTTTGTTATTAAAACTAAACTGAATTCTCTGGTGTAGCCACATTAAGAGATGCTTAACCATGGCCCATGTTTTTGCTTTCTGAGGCTAAGTCCAATTTTTAGAAAGTTCTTCCTTCCCTGAACATGCACACTTCCTATAAATTCTACCTACTTGTCCTGACCCTGCCGTCTGCAGTTACATGGGACAAAGTGAATCCCCCCTTCTTCCTGGTAGCTGGTCGTGGATCCACACTTCAAAACCAAAGCTCTAGGCAACATTCTTTTCCAGTTTTGGTATTTTTATTTATCCATTCTCTAGCTTTTTAAAGTAATATTTTATTTCTTTAAAGCTATTTCTCAACGTTTTTTGGACATACATGCCCCTCCAGGAGCATAAGAATCGAACACGGTCCCTGATCACTGTAGATTCTAAGAAGCGGCCCAGTTCCCTCCTTTTTCTTCTCCCTACTTTGAAAATCATGGTTTGAGTTCATATTTTGGGTGGTGCCACCAGCCAACATGATGTGGGGAACTTCGCTGACAATAGCTTCTCTTCTCACCAATGTGAAACCATGTTATGACGATATTAAGTAAACTAAGAAAAGAAGACACATACCCTCTGTACACCCCTTCCCTGAGGTGGTTACAACAACAGCCCTGCCTTGGGAACTGGCCTCAGGTAAGAGTTGAACCTGAGTCTTGCTGGTAGTGTTTGAAATGAATAGCAAATGTGTAAATTGATATTACACCATCTCATGTTTCCAAATCTAGGCAGGCTTGTCACGGTGGAAGTAAGATTTCTCTTCTGTGTGCTAAACGAGGTGAGAGTGTGAGTGGTGCCCCGGTGGGGATGAGAGCTCCATTTAACAGGGTTGGCTTCGGGGAAACGATCACGTGCCTGTGACCACAAAGGGCCAGGCATCTGGCTGGGTCTGGGGTGAGTCACACGTCTTTCCTGCTCCTTGGTAGACTGTGGGCGCCGTCCTGCCGCCCGAATGAGCAAGAGGATCCTGGGGGGTCGGACGAGTCGCCCTGGAAGGTGGCCCTGGCAGTGTTCCCTGCAGAGTGAGCCCAGTGGGCACATCTGTGGCTGTGTCCTCATTGCCAAGAAGTGGGTGCTGACAGTCGCCCACTGCTTCGAGGGGTGAGCTGCACCTTTTCTTTTTTGCTTTGTTTGGGTCTGATCGTTTTGTCATGTGGGCATTCTTAGTGACATGTAATTCTCGGAAGCCAGTTCAATGCAAAATCCACCATTGATCTATTGGGTTGGCCCAAAAGTCTGTTATGTTTTTTTTCTCATAAAATAAAAGATACATTCTGCATTTTCACAAATAATTTTATTGATATGGTTATTTTGAGTATATTGGCTATCTCCTGCTATTGGGTTCTAGTGGGTAGAGGCCAGGGGTGCTGCTAAACATCTCCCAGTGCATAAGACAGCCCTACAGCAAAGAATTATTTGGCAAAAATGTTCGTACTATCAAGAAACTTCACAAAGCACTTTTGACATATTTGATCAGCCATAGCACCTTCTCCATATACTGCCAAACCTTTTTTTGCATTTCAGTGGCACATTTACCTGTTTTAAAATAATAAAGCATAATATATCAAAACATTGCATATTTTCTTCCATCTTCAACATAAAAATGGCTGCACAAAAATTCAGCAATATTGATGTTTTTTTAAAATGCATGCTGATATGACAGCTGTCACGATGCAATGTGACAAAATTGTTTTGAATGAAGTTAAAGACAGCTAAGTACCACTAGAGCCATCGTACAGAAAAAGCAACGGACTTTTTGGCCAGCCCAGTACTTCCTGGGCCTTTTTTCTGCTTAGCCTTTTCTACTCTTGGTGTTGTCAGCCTGCGTATGTGCTGCTCATTTATTAGCAGTGGATATTGTTGCTTATGATTTATGTCCTAAGAGGGAGGAATAGCAGGAAGTTTAGCAGATTGACTCCAGCCAGCATTGGTCTCTTTTCTAGCCTTTTTCAATACACCAGATACATCTGAAGTTAAACAAGGTTATTTACTCAAGGGGATACTACAGTGGGCTTACAGTGCTAGAGGAACTGGTGAGGAATTTTGGAAGCAGAGTTAAAGGTGCAATGTGTATTAGTCAGGGTTCTCCAGAGAAACAGACCAATGGGAGAGAGCGGGAGCGGGGGGTGGGGGGCGGTGTCGAGAGAGAGAGGGAGGGAGGGAGAGAGATTTATTTTAGGAAATTGGCTCACATGATTGTGAAGCCTTGGCAAGCTCCAAATCTAATGGGGTTTATCTAATGGGGTTTTCTGGAAGACAGGAGAATTGTAGTTCAAGCCCAAAGGCAGTTGGGTAGTTGAATTTCTTCTTGCTCAGGGGAGGTACAGATTTGTTTTAGTAAATTCTCTGATTTATAAGTTGAGGCACACCTACATTACGGAGGGTAATCTGCTTTACCCAAAGTCCAGTGATTTAAAAGTTAATCTTTTTTTAAAACTGTGTTTTTCTCCATTGCCATTTTTCTCACTGATACCCCCACCCGGCTGCAATCACCACACTGTTGTCCATGTCCATGAGTCCTTTTTCCTTTTTGCTTGATCCCTCTATGCCCTAACCTCCCCCCACCACTAGCTGTCATCCTGCTTTCTATCTATGAGTCTGTCCCCATTTTCCTTGTTAGTTCAGTTTGTTCATTAGATTCCACATATGAGTGAAATCAAATGGTATTTGTCTTTCTCTGACTGGCTTATTTCACTTAGCATAATGTTCTCCAGGTCCATCTATGCTGTCGAAAAGGATAAAATTTTCTTGTTTTTCCAGCTGAGAAGTATTCCATTGTGTAAATGCCCCATAGTTGTTCTATCCACTCATCTACTGAAGGACACTTGGGCTGCTTCCATATCTTGGCAATAATACACCTTCACAGAAAAGTCCAGAGTAATGTGAGACCAAATACTTTGTCACTGTAGCCCAACCATGACAGCGCATAAAATTAGCCACAGCAATATGCTTAAAGGGGCAGAAAGATAAGACCAAGGGGACACACTGACCCCAAACTGACTAATGTTACTGCAGAAGGTCCTTATCTGTTCCAATGATCTGTTATGCAAGTTAGGAGGAAAAAGAAACAAAACATAACAAAGCAAAACAACCCAAATAAAACAATTAACAACAAAGAAAAAAGCCCTAAATACTTTTTATGCTCACAGAAGATTCTGGGGGCCGGCCACTTGGAAGAACAGAGATGGTACAGCTTGTCTGCGCTTGGTGATGTCTGGGCATCAGCTTGGCACCTTGGAAGGTGCCAAGGTGGGGGCTGCCACCATCCCTAGTCTGGCATCCGTGCTGCCTGTGGGCTCCACCTCAGCACCTCTGCCTTTGGGGCTCACAGCAGGGTGATGGCGTTCCGCAGAGCGAGCATCCCAGGAAAGGAGCCAGGAGGATGCTGTGTCCTTTGTGTTCTGGTGGATAGAGGCCAAGGGCCCTGCCTCCAGAGACCCACTACACAGGTCCTGCTGCTCCTGCTACGTGGCTGGTCAGAGCCCTCCAAGCCCCACCCAGATCCAAAGGAAAGAACCACAAAACTCTCTTCTCCAGGGGAGGACTGTCAAAGGATTTGAGGATATTTTTTAAATAACCACCCTACCACCAATTTTATTTGCTCTATTTTTAATAATTTTATTTTATTTAAAAATCATATTAAATAATGGGAACAATTTAAAATCACTCACAGTTCTATCATTTAGTGGATTATTCTTATTTGACTGGTTAATTTCTAGGAAAAAAAATGCAATTTTATTTATTTATTTTTTTGCCTATTTGCCTATTTTATTTTTCCTCAACTTTGCCTCTTACTGTGTAACCATGGGTTAATTCATTAACCTCCCTGGGCCACAGTTTCCTCCTCTGTGAAATGAGGGAAATAACAGTTCCTGCCTCATAGGGTTGGTGCAGGCAAGAATGAGCCAGTGGAAAGCCATGAGAGCCATGCCTGGTACCAGTATGTGGGACAATGATAAAAGTCAACTCTTTAAAAACATTATTACTAAAATCATGCATTCTACCCTTTCCCTTGGCACATGGCATGAGTATTTTTGCATTTTGCTAGCACTGTTTTTATCTTCTCTCACACTCCCCTTTACTTTCTCACCACCCTCATGGTAACCCCTGTTGTAGCCTGGGGAGTGTCCTGCACAGCTGTAAACGAATACATTCTCCCCAGGGTGTCGTCGTTTCCTTTTCCGATTGGAAATCACACTCTGCACTTGTGTTTGTGCAGTGGCTTTCTCTCGTGGCAGCAGATCGCGGGCATCCCCCGGGTCAACAGATACAGCTCAAATTCCTTTTCCAAAGCTAAATGATATTCTATAATATAGGTTAACTGTAACTTTTCCTATTATTTCCCAGTTGATGGACATTCAGGTTAGTTCCACTTTGCTGCCATTTTAACAGTACTGCAATGCCTCTTCTTACACAAAGCTACTCACCCACTGATGCTCCTCTGGCTACAGGACAGGGTCCTAGTGCAGATGATTAGTTTCCATGGGCGTTGGAAAGAGGAGTGCACGTTTCCTTCCTCCGAGTGCTAACCCAATGGGGATCCAGGCACTTAAACAAATAATTAGACTGTAATGGGATAAGTGATTGTAACATGGAAATGTGTATATCCAATTATTTGACTGCTCGTTTTGGAGAAATAAAATATAAAACGTGAAACCAGTACCTCCTCTGGAGAACATTTACTGCGTAAGGCCCCAAATGATGGGACGAGTCTGTGTCGTATGTCAGGAAATACGCTGCAGTGTTATTGCTTCGGAAGAGGCCAGATGTTCCCAGTTGCCTTTTCCAGTTCTGATTTATAACTCCGTGATAAGCAGGAGACTATACTAGCAAGAGTTCATTCATCAAAAGCTGATTACCTCAACGAGTCCAACAGCTCTTTAAGGGGAACGCATTCTTCATGTGCTAGTTAATCCAGCTTCATAGCCCACTTTTGTCATTTCCACATGTGCCGTCCAAATTTCCTCTTCCACAGACAGACCTGTGACATTAAGAATAAGCTTTGCAATAGAGGAGAAGTATGTGTTTATAATTAAGGAAATGGATAAGATATCAAACGGCTTGGTGAGATTTTATGGAACACTAAACTCAATAGAACTGTCAGTTGGGGCCTGGCTTACCCACAAGAAATTAGAAATCGCCCAACTTCCAACAAGCCTTCATTTGAATGCGTGTTAATAACTCTGATTCTGTTTTACAGTCTCTCCAGTGGCCCTGCAAGCTTTCGGGGACTTCTAATTATAAGCCTTACTCTCTGCCGGAGCCAGCAATTGCTGCAATTAGTGGGATTTACTTCATATCCTGATCCCATACTTTGGCAAAGCCGGTGTGGCCCGTCTGTAGCTCTTCTCAAGCCTGTCTCTTTTAATTATATTGATGGGGAAAAAATACAAATTCGTTTTGCTCTTCCACAGAGAGGTATTTATAAATCCCAAGTGAAAATTGAAACATGAGCTACCAAGTCGATCAGAGCAAGTTCCATGTGCCCTAATAACGACTCAGCTTCAGCAGTCGTAAGGAAGAAAGACTGCCTTTCAGGGGTAAATTAACAAACAATTTTCCTGCCTTCTTCTGCCCCTGAAAGACATAGTGACGAATGTCCTAGGCTGGCACACAACTAGTAGTTATCAGAAGTATCTAATTTCTCTCCAGGAAACCTGCATAAAACGCTGTCATCCTACCACAGGACCATAATCCCTAACCTGCTAGGTCACCCTCGTCTCGGTTTCTCTCACAAGACTTGTGCTGCTTGTCTGCACTTCTTCCCCATCACCTCCATCCGTCCATCTCCCCATCTTGCTTCTTTCTGCAGTTCACCAGGTGCCCTGGTCAGTCCTGTCACGGGGACCTTCAACTCCCTTCTTGCTAGATCTTTCTGCCGTACGTACCAGGCAGACTCATCCTGATGTGAGTCTTTTTGTAGCCTCAAAAAAAGGAAGTGAGACATTGGTCTGACTTTTTAGACTGAACCCATGTTATATTCTCATGATTACTATTTTATCTTCTAGGTGCTTATGAACTATGCTAGTCATTCACAATTTATTTTTTCATTTTACCAACTTGCAGGATTCGGTTCATTACTGTCAGTAATAATGTCCACAAAAACAGGAATTCTCCATCTTGTACCCATGCCTCCCCTGGGGTGCTGTTTTTTGGCATCACTGGAGAGCGAGCCAGTGGGTTGTAAAAAGCCCCTGGGAACGCGGACCTGACTGCACTCTCTCCACTGCCCTGCCTGCCTGTGGAGGAGCTCTCTGCTTTCCTTCCCCCTCCAGTGGAAAACATCTGGGTCAAGGACATAGCCAGCCATTGGCCTAAAATATGAGCCAATCGGAGTTTCTGGGGCTTGCCGAAACTGGGAGCTCTTCTCTTTTCAACCTCCATAGTTACTTGTTTCTTCTAGTCTTGCAGCTATCCATCCATGTACTCTGCTCCTGCACCTGAATGTTCCCCAGCTGACCGTTGCTGGGCAATATCACACACCCAACTGCTCACTGAGCTCACGCCCATTGTATGATCATGAATCTCAAATGGGCATCTAACAATATGGCACACTTCTCATATATTCCCACAGAAAAGTCACTTTTCTACCTTTAGAGACAAGTCTTTGACATCTTCTCCCCTTTTCTCATTTACTCTCCACTGATTTCACCTCCTACCTCATGGAGAAGACAGACACCATCATACCTTTAACCTTGTCTCATCCCCAATTCCAACAAAGTACTCGTATCTATGGCCACATCTCCTACTTTCCCTGGAGTGTGTCCCTGATCTTATTTAAGGACAATTATTTCCCCTTTTATCTTTTCATTGACTTTACTCCTTAAATCCTGTTTTGCATGGTCAATTTCTCTTTTTCTGGCTGTGTTATTCCCTTCGGCAAACATGCCTTAATGTCATAACTCAAACCTCCTTCTCGCGACTCCACAACCTCTTCAGCTCCTGCCCCTGTCAGCTACAGTGCACAGTCACAGTCCTGAAGTCACCGCAGTCACTGTCTCCACACTTACACCCTCCATGTTCTCCTCAACCTACTTGGAATGTGCCCTCATCAACATCACTACAAGGAATGGCATTTATTAAATTTTTAAATATTTTTCTTTTTTATTGATTCCAGAAAGAGGGGAGAAAGGGAGGGAGAGAAACATCAATGGGTTGCCTTTCACAGGCACCCTGACTGGGGACAGGACCTATAACCCCGGGCATGTGCCCTCCCTGGGAATCAATCCCACGACCTTTCAGTTTGCCGGACGATGCCCAACCAACTGAGCCACACCGTCTAGGGCTCAGAGTCTTTAGTGACTTCCGTCTTGCCGTGCTCAATGGGAATTTTCAGTTTCTGACTCACTGGAATCCTCCCCAGTATTTCGTCACTACATCCTTCTTGAAATACTTTTCATTTTTTTTTTAGAGTAACAAAATAATTTCTTGTTTTCCTCTTATTTCCCTGACCTAGCCTGTTATTTTTATTTTCTCTCTCTTTCTTTTTTTAGGGCAGTAAAATTTTAGTACCCATAGCTTTCATGGACTATAGGTTTGCGTCCCCCTCAAAGTCTTATGTTGAAACTAACCCCCAATAGGATGGTATTAGGAGGCAGGGGCCATTGGGAAGTCAATTAGATTATGAGAGTGGAACCCCCATGGTGGGATTAGTGTCCTGATAAGGAGAGGAAGAAAGCCTGCTCTCCCCCTTTCCACCACACGAGGACACCACAGGGAGAAGCCGACTAGAACCCAGGAAGAGGGCCTCCACCAGGCTGAGCAGGTGGTGCCCTGATCTCAGACTTCTGGCCTCCAGAACCGTCAGAAATAAATACTCGAAGTTTAAGCTATCCAGGCTACGGTAATTTGTTGCAGGAACCCAAGCTAAAACAAGGGTCCAGTTCTTGGCTTTCTTATCTATCTTCACTCATGTGGAGCTGAGTTTTCTCTCCAGTGGGTTTAAGATGCTAAAAGCTCTTGAACTGTTATTTTAGGAGAGAGAGTGCTGCGGTGTGGAAGGTGGTGTTTGGCATCAACAATCTAGACCACCCATCGACATTCATGCAGACGCGCCTCGTGAAGACCATCATCCTGCACCCTCGCTACAGTCGAGCGGTGGTGGACTATGACATCAGCATAGTGGAGCTCAGTGAAGACATCAACGAGACCAGCTACGTCCGGCCAGTCTGCCTGCCCAGCGTGGAGCAGTCGTTAGAACCTGACACGTACTGCTACATCACAGGCTGGGGGCACATGGGCAACAAAAGTAAGCCAGGATCATCAGCAGCACTTGCCTTTCAGCTTGTAACCGAAAACCCCTGTGTTCCTTCCTAGCCTTTGGCATGCCACTTCTAAAGGTATAGACACAGATGGTAAATACTGAGCAGGTGTGTGTCACACTCTCCCCTCCATGCAAATGATACATGTCAATAAGGCACTTAAATCTGCTCAGAGGCAACCTCAAAGATGCTTGTCCACACCTCAGAACCTTTCTCTGGGGAGCCAGAACTGATGTTTTGGAACCACTATGCAAGGCGAGACCTGGCAGTGATCCCTGCGTGGACCGTCTCTGCCAATGGTTTGCACTCTGTGCAGGCAAACCCACTGGGCGTCTCTCACTAGCATTTGGCACTTCCACTCCCGCAGCCAGGCTGCACTCACATTTCCAATCCTGGGTTATGATTGGTCTTGTCGACTTTTTGTGACACAACCTGTAAGTAGTTCTACAGTGAAAACCGATTTGCTATTTGCCTACTTAAATTGATTAAAATAGTTTGGCTCCCTAGTGACTTAAACATATAAAACAAAGAAATTAAAAAATGCGTACTACTTACTCCCAGCCCCAAATGGGACTCTCATTTTGCTCGACCTCTTAAAGTTTAGAACAAGAATTTAATCCGTGAGACATTTTCGCTAAAGGCCGTTCCATGTCAAGAGTACGGCCATGGCTCTTCCGCCCAACAAGGCGCCCTTACACACACTTCCTCACCGTCGCCGTCCAAGAGGGGACAGGGCAGATAGTTCTGTAGAGTGGCAAAACCACTAAAGATTCGAGTCCATTGCTATTCTTCGAGAACTTCCAAGCAACATGGGGAATTCACATATTTCCCTCTGACCCTAAGGGATGATCTTGTTCTTTCGACATCTCTCTGACCTGTCCTCTAGGATTAAAGTTTCTTACCTCAAATAATGACCACCGTAGCCCACAGTGAGACACATTCTTTAAGCCAAGGAGACAAGGGGCTGAGCTGTCTGTCTCCTATCTGGGGCAGAGCTATGGCTTCATTATTTTCCACTTCATCACGGTGGCTGCTGTTTTTATTGCAGCCTGTATAATAAAAGGGGAAAAGCGTGAGCCAAGTTACCTAACCAAGTGACTTAGCCACTCCGTGACTCGCTTTTCTCAATAAAATAAAGGGGTTTGACTAGATGATTGCCGTCAACACTTCTAGTAAGAAAATTCTGATTCCAAACAAGCCTTGTCTTTGCAATGACATTTTAAGTAAAGAACATGGTTTTGGGGGTATAAAAATAAGTGACTGCTCTCATATATGACTGGCCGCATTTTTGAGCCATTTACCCTCTTCTGTATCTTATGTCTTCTTTTTCACGACGCCAGTGCCTTTCAAGCTGCAGGAGGGAGAAGTCCGCGTCATTTCCCTGGAGCAGTGCCAGTCCTACTTTGACATGAAGACCATCACCGCGCGGATGATATGCGCCGGCTACGAGTCCGGCACAGTGGACTCCTGCATGGTAGGTTGTGCCCTGCTGACTCAGGCGATTCCGTTCAGCAGTAATCTTGATGCGTCCATAAAAACTCACTATTATTCATGTGTGGCCCTTTGGGAAGATTTTTTGGAAAATCATTTGTTAGCAGATGTTTATTCACCCTGTGACTCCCCGTACGACCTCCGTGCCCTTCACTCACTTGGGTGGCATGCAGCTCTCTCTTCCACCGCATGGGGGCAGCACTGGAGTCAGCGATGGGAGGGAAAGCGGCTCTTCTGGTCCATCTCATTGGACCATTTTAGTGGCTAAGACAAACAAGTTTCTAACAGGAGCAAGTGGTAACCATGGCTCCAACCAGGCAGTTCCAGGAAGCAGGGGGACACCAAAGGAAGTTTGTAGCCAGCAGGGTGAAGGCATTAGAGCATACACAACACCCCAGCTTCCAGGGAGTGTGACAGAGCCACCTCTGTCTCAGGAGCTGATAACACCGGCCTGCACTCGATTGTCAACATGCCTTCAAATGCCACTGAACGTGACCTTCAGACACTCAGGATTCCAGGTCACAACAGTTCGTAGAGCCTGCTGACTAAGCAATTTAGGGAGGCATTTTTATTTTTACTTAATAAATATTCATTGAATATTACACTAGACCAGCTCTCAGGGAATGATGAAAAGGGACAGGTGCTCAAAGAAGCATGCAGCAGAGAGGGAACAGCAGTCACACCTCAGGGCTATGAAGCAAGTAGAGCCAATTGCCCCCTCCCCCACCCCCCGACCACACACACATTTCTGAATTGAAGAAGGGTTTCAACAATGTCATTACCATAAGCTAACATAATAAAATGACACTTCCGATGGTCCTGTTGCAGAGTGGGCAAATCAGGGCACTGGAAATGGCCCGGTGGTGACCCCTTAGACAGTTAGTCGTCCAGGGAAAGAGGGAGGCAGACTACTGGGTCCCTAGGTGATTCCCTGAGGTCACCTTCCCTTTCGCCCCTTGTCCACAGGTCAGCCCGCTGAGGTGGGCAGTGGTGGAGGGATCCCTGCCTTCCAAGCAAGAGTCCTGGGTATAGACTTCCAAAGCCAAAAAAAAGAAAGAAAGCGTGTTTGGAGTCAGAATGGCATGGGGCTTGGGACATAGCATTTGCAGCCTGAAAGGTTTGGGTGTTGGATCCCAAATCTGCCAGTAAGAACAATGTAACCTGGAGAAGTTGTCTAACCTCTCTAGAGAGTTTTTTCATGAGTAAAACGGGACTGAGTCTAATTTGCAGGATGTTTTGAGGACTGAATTAATTATGTGAAAGCTCCCCTCTTTCACATATGCGTGGGTGGTCTGGCATATTCACTCAATGAAGAGTAACTATATGAATATTAATATCTATCATTTGGTGCTTATTGTATTGTGGGATCTCTTCCAAATGCTTTATAGTAATTCATTTAATCCATACAGTTACCTGCTGTGGCAGTATCATTGCTTTTCCTAGTTTACAGATCTAGAAAAGAAGGGACCAGAGCAGTTAAGTTAGTCATCCAGTATCGCCCAGAACGAAAGGTGGTAGAGTAAGGCTCTCCTAGCAGCAGTGACTAGTGTGAATCGTTTCTGCAGCATGATGTGGAGGTCTGCCAAAAAGGAGCGTCTCCTCCTCACTTGGTCACTGCCAGGGGAGGGGCAGAAGGGTGGCCGGCTAAAGAGAGCTGAAGGCTGTGCACAGACACGGGCACGCACATGCTCCCATCCTGATGTCTGGTAGGAACCAAGTCATGCCCGCCTCTTTAATAAGGGGAGTTCAGCCCTGTGGGTGTCTCAAATGCACACCAGCGGTTCTCCAACACAGCTCCAGGTAGAAAATAAAACAAGACAAACAAAAGCTACTTTTTATTAGGTCTGGAGCAAGATTGTTCACCAGAACCTCTCATTATTGGAAGCTGTGGGTCCCTTTGTAAAGGTCTAGAAACCATTGGGATCAGTACTGAAGCCAAACACTGACTTTGGCCTAAAGCCCAATATTACTAAGGGGGAAAGAGGACGAATTATGCCTCATCTGTATTCTCCATTTCGTATGCAACAGCTGCTGCTTCCCCTCTTGTGTTCTACCTTACAAATGTCCACTGCCTCGCCAAGCCCACCTCCAAACCCACGCCGGGGGGCACTTTCTGTTCCTCTCCAGCTGGGACTAATCATTCTTTCCTTTGAAGATGACTTTATTTATAGTCCTTCGATTTTGCTTTCATGTCAAGGTGTTCCTGTTGCCAAAGCAGCCTTCTGCCCCTCAGTGACCAAAAATAGTGCCTTCATCTGCATGGACCTCGCCACAAAACCTTGCAAAGAGTAGATGCTGAATAATTACCTGGCTGGACTCTGCCCTGGCGGTGCAGAGCGGACTTGCAGACATGTTCCACTGCGATCACTGTCTGGTTAACAAACAGCTCAACCCAAATGAGTCAGCACCTCAGTATTTCTTTTACATAAGGGGAGATTAAGAAAATTGTGGAATATGTCTAATAAAAATGTTTCCAGTAAATTTTGCTTAAATTTTTTCAATTAGGCTTTTCAGCATAATAATTTATTCAGCCCCTTGCAAGGTCTAGGCTCATGACGTAGGCTATGGCATTGGTCATTCCCAGACGTCAGGGTCACCGCCTCCACAAAAGCACCCAGCACAATCAAAAATTCAGTTCTGTTTCAACATCACAGTCGTATTCACTCCCATTTCTAAGAAGCAGGTAGTCTAGTAGTTACAGGGCTGCAGACCTGGTGCCTGAGTCGGAATCCTAGCCTGCCGGTAAGCCAGTTATAAAGCTGTTGTGTTTCGTTTTTATTGTCTCTAAAATAAATAGAATAATTATATTACATTATTATTATTATCAACTTATATGGATTTGGGGAGGATTAAAGGAGCCAATACAGGGAAGTGTTCAGAAAAGTATCAGTAAATATGATTACGATTGTTCTTCAACATTTCCGAGTGGGAATGACCGTAGATGTACTTCCAAGTTGGACACTCTTGCGGGGCAAGGGGAATTTGTGAATCTCCACCACAGTCATACCCTGATTTTCTAAGGTATCAGTCCCTCTCTTCTCAGGCACGGCAGGATATGCCCTCTAGCCTCCTTTGATTTTTTCACAGGTAGCAAATAGAAACTTTATAAAGTCATAATAATGTCTTAAGGTTAATTATATGTGGCCAAAGAACTGAACAAAACTCAAATAAGACTTAAATATCAAGAGTGAAAATATTTATGCATATGAATGAAATAAAATATAGGTTATAAGTAAATATATATAGTAAATAATTCTTACGTGGTATTTCCCATTCGAGCATGCTAACTTTTCAGTCCTAAAAACTATTAGAAAAAAACTATTTCAGTCCTAGAAATGTAATGCATGGTCCCTGAGCATGTTTTATTTAATGCATTCATTCACATAGCAAGAATCTTGAGGAGAGTAAGTTGTTTTAGAATACTTTTCTAATATTTCTTATGGAAAAAAAAATCTTTGAATGTTTCATTTTGGGTACTTTGTATATTTATAATATAGATCAAAATTAAAGACTGAGATTATGAGAGACTTGATTCTGATACTTTAAAAAAATTAAGACATATTTTGATAAGCATGGGAACTAAAAATGTCTTCTCATTTCACAGAAAGAAGGAATAGAATCCTTTCCCAAGCCATTCCTCTCCTTTTAAAGACGTGTTTCAACTGTCCATTTGGAAGTCCCATTTAAGGAGTGAAAAGCATGTTCCCCCCACGGGCTGACAATAAAAGCTTTGTTGAAATTTTCCATAGTTGGTTAAGCTGGGTTTGGCTTTACTGTACCCTCAGGACAACATGGGCATCATCAGGGCTCTGAAATACCAGTGACTAATGTCCACTGCCATTCATTACAGGGTGACAGCGGTGGACCTCTCGTCTGTGAACAGCCTGGAGGACAGTGGACATTATTTGGTTTAACTTCATGGGGCTCTGTCTGCTTTTCCAAAGTCCTGGGGCCAGGAGTTTATAGCAATGTGTCATACTTCCTCAAATGGATTGAGAGACAAATATATACTCACACCTTTCTCCTGAACTAACTCCAAAGGTGATGAGAGACTTTGCCAGCGACACTCAGAGGAAATGGCCGTGGCCGTGGGGAGCGTCCTGCAGACACAGCTGTGCAGAACAGCCCTCCCCACGGACAGGGACGCTTGCAGCCTACTGTGCATTTTCATGTTTGTTTCAGTCTAACGTTATTCAGCTTTATTTTCCAGCTTTATGTTTCCCTTATTTCAAGTTCAATGAAAGTCTTTTTTAAAAAGGAAGACAATTTTGTTGTTTTGTCAGCCTAACCTTGACTGTAGTGCAGAATGGTCACCTCTGGAGAGTTAGGCCACTGCAGGCACTGGGGGAACCAGTTACAGTGTTCCCTCTCACCAGTCACAGAAAGGACGTTGGGATCCAGGCTGACTAACTTTGCCAGCTCGTTTCTCAAGCACAGTAGCATAGCGGCAACTTTCAATATTAACATTGGTGACTTGCTTTTGATTTATTAAAAGCCAAGATGGTGCACATGCTTAAGTTATTTACTATTACTCTTCTAAAGTTTGCAAAATTGTGAGCACAATGAAAGACAGGCAGAGGTGAGACAGGTAGCGCCCCTGTAGGTCGCTGTAAAAGCAAGACCCATTGACCACGAAGCCTTTTAGACATCGGTGTTAGCACTGGCCTTGCGATTGCCTGTTCTGAATGTAAGTCACGGTTGGCGTTTGACAGAGAAGTCTCCATAGAACCTTTTTTGGGTCACTGGGGTTTGTTCAGTGTATGTCGGCTGGCCAGCAGAGATTGCAACAGCAAGGAAAATATCCATGGGCAATATTTTATTTTGTTCAGCCTGTGTGACAATGCATTTGAGATTACAGTTTGCCAAAGGAGAACTGGCTTCACACCAGAGAGATGCAATTACAAAGGATTAGATTGCACCCGACTCTCAGTGAAGTAATTTCTAGTTCGTCCATCCATACCAGTACAGAAATATATCTCAAAGTACAGAAAAACTTTGCATAAGATTTTGTAATTTTCCTTGAGAGGGTTTTAATATCCAGTGTTGCCATTTCTTCTATTGATAATTAAAGTTTTGAAGATGCTTTTACGCACCAGGCCACTTTCCCCACATCAGTTTCTGAGGTCATCAGCGGTTAAAGTATTTTCCACATGAAAAAGCTTCAAAACACAAATCATCTCCTGTACATAATTTAATTAGTTAGTCAGGCACCCATTGCTGCCACAACCAAAGGCCTTTGGAAGAAGCAGGATTCCATACTCACCTCCGCCAGCATCTGCACTGCCTCAGCACTCCACACAGACTGCCTGTGGTTTTAGACACGTATTTTTGTACTCTTTTCTATCTGTACACATATTTGAAATTCAAAAAGTTGTCTTGACACTCTCCATGTTATTTATCTTTTGTTCTGCGGTTCGTATTAACCTGGTGAGAATGTGAAATCCAGTCATTGAATTTTGGTCACAACTGTATGGAAGTTTAAGAACCTATGTCAGTTTGTTATAGTTGTAGGTGCATACTTAATGTAACAACTTTTAGTCTTGCTCAACTTACGTTCAGTGAAATGTACATATTGTACTTATTTTAAATAACCATGAATACAAATAAACTGGTATAATCTTTTTTTATGTATATGGAGCATGAATAAGAAGTCCCAGAAAACTGTGTCTCCCAATTTGATAGCAGGCGCCCAGCTTCCCACCAATCAAAATTTTCCTGTCTTATCTCTGTCACAGAAACATGCTGTCTTACTTTAGATGACAGATCAGTCTTCAATTAGCCTGAAGTTACAGGTTGCTAATACTCTCGAATTGCCCGTTGAGTGTCCAATGAAAATTTAAGGCCTGGTAAGAGTGTAAGGAGCTTTACTTTCTAGAATACATTTTAGGAAGCTGATCCTATTCTTTTATTTTTTAATTTATTTTATTGTTATTTTTAAAAATATTTTTTAAAGTATTTTATTTATTTATTTTTAGAGAGAGGGGAAGGGAGGAAGAGAGTGAGAGAAACATCAGTGTGTGGTTGCCTTTCATATGGCCCCCACAGGGGACCTGGCCCACAACCCAGGAATGTGCCCTGACTGGGAACTGAACAAGCCATCCTTTGGTTCACGGCCCACCCTCAACCCACTGAGCTACACCAGCCAGGGCTATTTTATTATTTTTTTTAACATCTTCACCTGAGGACATTTTTTCACTGCACTTTAGAAAGAGAGGAAGGAGGTGAAAGAGAAACGTTGATGTGAGAGAGAAACATCGATTGGTGGCCTTCTCATGCGCATCCCAATCGGGAGATGAGCCCGAAGGCTGGATATGTTCCCCGAGTGGGAATCAAACTGGGACCTTGTGGTCTCCGGGGCGACACTCCAGCCGACTGAGCTGCAGAGGCCAGGGCATCCAATTCTTTCATTAAGTCTTTGGGGGTAAAATTACATCCCAAAATGTATATTAATCAATTTTTCTTGGCTACCAGTAGCAATGACATCATACTCTAAGTCTCTTAAAATTCAGTGAAATGTGCTGAAGACCAAAATGTAGCAGTTCGCTCACAGCAGCTTGGGTAACTTGTGTGGGAGTTATTTATTTGTAAATGAGACCATTTAAGGGCATAATACAGATCCAAGTTCTTTTTCACCTGAAGGACAGATGTGTTTAAGAACCCAGAATTTGCCTGACTGGTGTGGCTCAGTGGGTTGGGTGCTGTCCCAAAAACCTAAGGTTACTTGTTGGATTCCTGGTCAGGACACTTGCCTGGGTTTCAGCCCAGGTCCTTGGTTGGGGGCATGCAAGAGGCAACAATCAATGTTTCTCTCCCCTTCCTCCTCCCTTCCCCTTTCTCTAAAAAACATTAATTTAAAAAAAGGACCCAGAATATTTCAAATTTAAAAAAATATACTTTAACATCCAGTAATACAATTTTTGTAGGAACATTATTTTAAGTGTATAAATAGCATCACCTCTGTTGAGGGCATTGAGTTGTGCCTAATTTATAAAAAAATTTTCAGTTTTCAGAGTACTTGGGTTTCTGGAATTGTGGTTAAGAGATTGCAGCTCCATAGCACAAGCACTCAAGAGTTTCATCTGCTCCTACGTGTAGATACTTAACTGTTTGTCTTTGTATGGCTCATTCCTTTCATCCTTAGATTCTAACCTTTTCTTTATTAGTAAAACTATCTCTAAACTTTTATTTATCAGAAGATGATGATCTCAGGAAATGCATGCCAGCTACTATGAGGATAACAAGGAAATAACATCACTAATTGTTCCATACAAGAAAAAGCCAAAACAGTATTGTGGTAAAAGGTGTACTTTGGAATTTTCCCTCTAAGTTCTGGAACCATTTACAGCTGGATTCTGTGAATGTCTAGAGCAGTGACGACAGTCTTCAGTGCACATTATTTATGAAACAGTTTATTAAAAAAAACAATAAGGAAGCAGAAGCTCTTCCATTAGCTCTGTGACATTTTGCAAGTTCTGGAAAGTCGATGTAGAAGACCATTTGTGATGCTATCAGAAGGCGCCGTAACATCAGACCAGGACCGTAGGCAGCAGGTAGAAGACAAAGCCCTGAGAACAATATTCAGAGTTTAACGGTCATTGGGACAACGGGAATGGAGCAATGGCGTGGACATTTCATGAAGGGAATTCCGGGTGATTGGCGGCAATTTTGACAATTTTCAAATGAACAGATACAGAATTTTAAAAGAATTCAACAAGAATACACGATCTTATAATAAGATCTGGCCTTTCTTGGGATAAATTAGTTCTTTGTTCCAACCAAAACCAGCATACAGGACTGGCAACAGCAGTTAACCTGCTATATACAGATATACCTGTTCTAAAATGCATTAAAAACAAATTTTCCTAAACCTCATGGACTCCTGAGAACCACCCATGTTACTCTCAATTCATATCTCATCTTTAGCCGTTCCAACACCTGAAAAGCGGTATGGTTGGTAAGGACTAGAAACCCTCCAGTGGTCTCTTGATTGTTTTGACACTGATTGTCTCATTCTGATCAGGCTGTTGTCACTTTGAGAATACACGAAATTGCCAAGTGGGCTACAGGCTCAGCTGCGTCCGCACACAAGTGGACCTCAAGAAAGGGCTTCCTTTGCCTGAAGCGGGCTGCCATTCCCTGCGGGAGCCCTGGCAGCCCCCATCGCCCGCCCCTTCCCAGCTCAGGTGAATGCTGAAATGAGCAGAGGTCCGCTTGACATCCCCAGCCAGAAGAACGAAACCATCTTCTCTTAAAAAATAAAAAGCTATTAATAATACTAACCATTTTTTAAATAGTATTGTTATCCTATTTTAGGTACATTGTTGTTTAAAAGGATCTTGGAGTTTTTTTCCTCTGGAAATCAACCATTTATAACATTCGTTTTCCATGTAGAATTCTCAGAATTCTAACTAATTAATTTAAAACTATTTTGTTTTTTTTCTGAATTAAAAAAATCAGATTGGAGTCTGCTCATTTAAAGCATTTCTCTGGAATCTGAGCTCTCACAGTAGAATAAATATATCTCAAATGAATCTCCTTGAAAACATATGTTGAAGAACATTAAAATGCTTTTACAAAATCCTCAGTGTCTCATAAAAGCATTTGATTGTGAATTAAATATTTACTTCCCTGAACTCTGTCCAGGTCAAACGTGAAAAGTACAATGAAGGCTATCGCAATGGCTTTTTCAAGGAAGTAAAATGCTCATGACCCTTAAGGACAGACCCAAGGCACTCCTGCGTGGTAGAGGCGCCTCTTCGAAGTCTCTCTCCTCACTGAAGGAATACGTGCGGCTGCAAAGACGGCATCCTGCTTCTTTACCCCTTCGAGGGCTCGGCCATCCCTGAGGTCTGGGTTTCAGAGCAGCGTGAGTCTAACGCAGTCTCGCACACAGAGGAGCTCCCTCGCTCAGCAGCGCAAGGAGTTGCTGACGTCATTCCAACGACGGCGGGGCCACACATGGGTCTTCTCTCCGACTTGGCAGCTGGGTGGTCAGCACTCGTAGCTGTCACTTGACCCACCTTCCCCGCTCCCCTCCACTTCTTGAAGGCTTCAGCCCTCTCCTCTGGAGTCAGTCTGTCGAAGTGCTTAGCCCTCAGAAGCGGAGATGGAAACAGGGATCCCTGAAGAACTCGGTACGTAAACCTAGGTTACAAAAAGCATCACGGAATTACATTCACCTCAAATGCATCATGGGACACAAAGAGCGCCAATGAGAAATAATGAAAGTGTCTGGTGGCCAGTTGCCTCCTTGAGGTACAGAGGGAGGATGAGCTAAATACAGGATGGAGAGGGCAGTAATATTAAATTGATATTTGTAAAGCACTTAAGAAATTATGAGTATCTTATGAATGCTTATTAAATAAATAAAGCAAAAATCCATAATAGTAGAGACACCAGTAGTGCTACATTACAGGCATGATGTTAGTTAGGTTAAACAGGAAAGAACACGTAAAGCAGGCAGAGTGGTGGCACACAGCAAGTTTTCGAAAAGCCATAGCTGTGAATGTCCTCTGGCTACTGTAACGAATCACCACAAACTTGTCCCGGGGCTGGCGATGTGTCTGGTGTTTCTCAAAAACAATGTGGATCGCCAACGTACGCCATGGGCATTATGCCCTTAGGTCAGAGGGTCTTCCACAGGTCTGCCCCGTCTAATGCCATCTCCTCTCTCGGTGGCTGCAGAGATGGCAGAGGGGGTGCAGGCGTCACATCCGAATCTCCCCAGCGCTAGCGGAAGGTCATGCCGCCACACTCTCGGCCTCTCTAGAGCACACTCCTCACAGGCAATCTCCGGATTTTGCAACTGTTGAAATCTGGAGTCTGAGGATTTCCTAAACCTACTTCCTTTAGACTTACTAGTTCTTCCATCATCTCTTTTCTCTCACAATTTACCATAAATAATAAGAAACCAGGCCAGACCTTCATCATTTGGACTGGAAATCTCCTCAGCTAACTATCCAGGTTCGTTGTTTTTGAGCTACGTTTTCAGCCCCTGTATTGCCAAGATCCACTTAACCTCAAATTCCCAGTAACACGATTTTAATTTCATTGTGTCCTCACCAGCAGTGCCTTTAAGTTTATCTCCCGTGCTCCTCGGCTTTGTTCTGAATCCTCACCGGCAAGAACTGTAATGTCCCTATTTCTACCTGCAGGCTGTTCGAGGAAGTCCAGTGTTTCTCTGTGACGTGTCTCAAAATCCTCCCAGTCTCTGTCCATCACCCAGCTTCAAAGCCACACCCACATGTTTGGGTATCTGTTACAGCAGCACCCATCTTCCTGGTACCGAGCCCTATGTATGTTTCCTGTGGCTGCTGTAACAAATCACCACAAACTTCATGGCAGAGAACAACACAATTTAATTCGCTCATAGTTCTGCAGGCCAGGGATTCTGAAAGCAGCTTCCCTGGGCTAAAATTAAGGTGTTGGAAGGCCCATGCTCCTGGAGAATCTACTCCTTGCTTCTTCCAGCTCTGGGTGGCTGTAAGCATTCCTTGCTTTGTGGCTGAGGAAACTCTGTCTCCATAGTCACAGTGCCTTCTTCTCTTCTGTTTGTGTCAAATCTCCCTCTGCCTCTCTCTTCTAAGGACATGTGTGACGACATTCAGGGCCCATGCAAGCAACACAGGATATTCTCCTTGTCTCGAGTCCCGTAACTTAGTCACATCTGCAAAGACCTATTTTGCTAATAAGGCAACATTCAAAGGTTCCAGGAATTAGGGCATGGATATCTTTTAGGGCAGCAGTCCCAACCTCTTCGGCACCAGGGACTGGTTTCATTACTACAATTTTCCCCACGGACCAGGGGCGGCAGGGGGGAGGGGAGGCAGGGGGTGGAGCTCTCCCGCCACTCACCTCCTGCTGCACAGCCCGGCTCCTAACAAGCCACGAACCGGTCTGGTTCGCAGCCTGGGCACTGGGGACCCCTGTAGTAGGGAGTCATTTTTTTTCAGTCTACCACAGCAATATTATATAGAATATTGTACAGTTCATAATACTCTTAAAGGGATTTGGAAGGCTATAACTTTGTTTCTTCATGAATTGTACAAGTTCATCTTGTGTTTTTAATCTGAAAGCTGGTGATAACTATAAACACTATAGAAGCCCCTCAGTCTGAGAGATACTGCTAAGAATACAGCTATGAGCACCACAGAATAACTCAGGTGGATTTCCCTTAGTTTTTTCTTTCCGGTGGGCCAGGTAGTAACAATTCCGGCTTGGGGAGCCAGGGAGTTTCTGCTGAAAATAGCTCTGCTGCAGAGCAAATGCAGCCACAGACAATAATTAATTAGTATCACTATGTTCCAATAAGACTTTATTTACAAAAGAGTAGCAGTCCAGACCCACCTGTCAGCCCGTTTGTCAGCCCTATCAGAGAATATGAAACCACCGTTTTGACTTTCATATCATCTTTAAAAATGTAGAACAACCATTTGCTACAGTGTTTTCACACAGAGAGATTCTATAAAATGGTGAAGAGGAAGATCTCTAACAGTGCTTAAAGAATCTATAGATTAAAAACCCATACATATGTCTCAGCCATTTCCATCCCATGCCATATCAGAAATCAGGTAAACCAAAATGGGAAGGATAATGAGAAAGAAGGAAGGAAAGTTGCATAGTTTTAAGTGTTTATAGATTGTAGTTAACTGCTACTTGTCTCTCAGGATCCATTCTCTCTCTTCTTCCTTTTAGAAGTAAGTCCCCAGATGCCATCCACTCACAGCCTGTATACCAAGGTTGCAGTTAATAGGATGTGAGCAATGATGTGTGCAACGTCTGGGTTGTGTTATGAGAGAGAAGGGGAGGGGAGGGGAGGGGAGGGGAGAGGAGGGGAGAGGAGATGAACCTGCTTCTCTCTGTTCTCTCTCTTTCTCCCTCAGGCCAGTAGGGGTGGCAGGTAGGGGCACTGATGTGCTAATGGCGAGTTGTCTTCAATCACGCAGATGAGGGCAACACCGGTGGAAGGTGGCAGAACAAAAAGAGAGGAAAGGATCTAGGTCCTCGGATGACCTTGAGAAGGAAAGCTGCCCTACTCTGTGGAGTACTAAACTGGACGGTCTGTCCTCCATTCGTAGTAGTTGCCTGGAGAACTCTAAGCCTGCGATTTCACTTACTCGCCTGATGACAAGACAAACACCATACCTGGGCAGGAGAGCCACGCAGGTGGTGAGGACACAAACCAGGTAGAACACCGGATCCAGCATGTGCTCCTGCATAATCCAGTAGGGGTTGGAGGGCGGGTTGCAAGTCACACACATGGCCCCGAAAGCCAAGGCGAAGAGAAAGTAGGCCAGGATGCTGCCAGCGATGACCAGCACGTGGATCCAAGTCTGCAAGACAACAGCACCGGGCGGATGAACACTCGTACTGGCAGGGCGCTGCGGCTGCACTGCAGGGACCCCGGGTCCGAGCCGCGGGTGAACGGCGGGAGAACCTCGACGACCCAAACGCAAACACACTGAACAGCTCAGACAAGGGCACCTTTCACGAAGAGCTCATGTATGTCACTGTTTAAATTCTGTAAAACTAAGTAAAATGCCCAAAGATAACTGATGACTGGTTTATTCTGCATTATGAACCACGAGGTGTTTGGATTTTCTCCTGAATTTTTTTTCCATTTCATCTGATTCACTAGTCTGATTCTTCGTTAATGTAATACCTTCAGCCCATGATCCTCAAACTTTTCCCCTTCACACGGTGGTAGACATTACTGCTGCTCACCACTGTTCTCCTTCTTTCCCCCAAATAACCATTGGGAGGATCGCACTTCCCCCACTCCCTTGAAAATACGCATGGCCACAGGTCTTGATTTGACCACTGAAATGTAAGTGGAAAGAATACATATGTGCAAGTTTCAGGTTAGAAGCAAGGAAGAGCAGGTGTGCAATTCTCTATGCTGTCTCCTTTCCTTCTGTGTTGCCTAAGGAGTTCCCTTGGGGACAATTCCAGACATAGAGCTACAAGGCTCAGCCTGGGCCTCCGAGCCACCCCGCGGGATGATTGTTCTAACGCCGTGTAGAACCTTGGTTACCTCTACACACGGGAGAGGGAAGTCTCTGTGGACCACAGCTTATCCTCACCGCCTCCACATTCAATGTTATTTTTCTTACTGGTTTTCTCTAAAATGGCTCACTATTTAATTAACTTTCTTTAGAAAAAATAATCGGATGACTACCTTAAATGTAACATCCGTATTACCTGTCATAATAGTGCTGAGTCTGGTCTGTTTTTGCTACACAGGGAAGTTAGCAAAAATTGTTGTGATAAAACCTAGTAGCCCCAAACAAACTCCCTCTTTGATGCAATCCCAAGTGTGAAGAGCAAGATCACCTTCACGTCACATAGCATTCAGTGTCACTGAGTGCCGAGTACAAACAATACCACCCAAGGCACACTGCATGCCTTGGTGCTGCATGTCATGCGTTTGGGGGGAGCACCACCTTTATTCGTCTTTCTTATTTTCCACCATTACACTTTTCAGACAAGAGCCAATTTTCTCCTTCATGCTTAACCTTGCAAAGTATCTCCCCGTGACCGATATCTTCACGAGAGTCACAAAGACTGCTCATTTTTTTGTTGGTAAAATGTACGAACCGCTTAGAAAATCTGTGCTAGATCCTTAAGATCATCGTGCCTCTAAAACAATGATGTCGTTTTCTTCCTTCCTCAAATGGCCTTCCTTTCCACTGAGCCTTTGGCAAGTGAGACAGCGCCTTGGTGGAGGTGACACATTAGGACACATTGACACAAGGAAGTTAAAGTCAGGGAGACAGGGTCAAAGCCATCACGGAGGCGGCAGCGAGCTGTGAGCAAGAGGCAGAGGGAGACTGATTCGCAGCCTCAGCCTGGCGGACTGTTCCCGACAAGGCGCCGCCAGAGGCCCGAGCGTGAGAAACAGTTGATTGTTGTGCTGGGGGAAACAATCATCAAAGCATTGCTTCTCCCTGGCACGGGAAGCAGCTCGTTAACATGCACCCTTCACACAACAGCCAGTTTTCCTTGGCACTTCCCATCTTGATGAGGACACCTGGCACGGTGCACAGTCTTGGCAAGCCACCCCTCCTCGGCCGAGGCCCGTGACTGGAGCGAAGGGAATATAATTCCGTCACCGCAGACTAAACGTGGAGCACAGCCAGGCAGGAGCAGAGAGAAAATGACTGGGGCCAATCAGAACAGAGAACGGCCCTGACAAGCCTGTTCCCTGGTTTCTGCTCCCTGGATGTCCAGGCCACTCTGGTTTCTCAGGAGGTTTCTGTTTTGTTTTCCTGAGGCTGCTCAATGTATTTTTGAATAAGTTTTTTATTTGCTCAGTTAGCCAGAACAGACTGCTGTTGCGTATTAGCAGTGAACTCAAACTGACACGCTTCACGTGTTAGATCCTTCAGCACACTCGTGAATGTCGGAATTGGTGACACTCCCTTTGGCAGGAACCAAAAGCAACTACACAGCTGCTTAGCAATGAACTTAAGTAGATGAAACCATGCCAGATACTTTAGTTCTAGAATCCCCGTCATGCTCCTCACCTGGTATGTGCGGACATTAATTTCGTACTACGCTTTACGCTCGCCGCAGGCTACACGCACAGGGAGGGATTCCAAAAATACTCAGCTCCGCTTCAGAAGTCATTATAAATGATTTTGTAACAATAGCTCGTGTAACACTTTATAACCCATTCATCTATTTCCCGTTTGAAATGCATCACTATCAGGACCGTACACTGACCCCAAACACTGGTTAGTCATTTAATCACTCATTGACCTATTCGAGTGTTTTCTTGAGCACGTACTGTGTGCCGGTCTTGTCACAGATAATGGTGTGCAGTGGGGAACGAAATAAGCACTAACTCTGCCCTCAAACAGATGGTAATGTAATGCAGAGGAGAAACATCAATCAGATAATCACATAATTAAGTGAATAATTATAAGTTACTACTAGAGCAATGAACAGAACAAGAGGATGATATGAGAAAATTGGAGGATTAAAGAAAAGCTCTTGGGAGAAGTCGCCTTTTTGCTAGGGGTCCAAGAAGGAACAAGAGTACTCCCAGCAGAGGATGGGGTAAGTGCTAAGGCTCTGACGTGGTACTGAGCTCAATGTAGCTGAGAAACTGAAAGGCAGAGGTCCCAGCCCGTGAATAAGTGGACATGAGGTTGGACAGGGAAGTAGAAGCATCACTGTACGAAGTCTTATAGGCCATCCTAGGGCTTTTACATTGTATTACAAGTGCATTGGGAGCCCACTCAAGGATTTTATCCAAAGCAGAACAAAAAGATATGATTTATGTCTCAGAAGGATGATTCTGGTTGTGCTGTGGAGGGGGGCTGGAGGAGTCAAGGGCTTGCGAAGATGGGAAGGCTAAAGAGGCTGTAGCAATAGTCTAGGAAGAGATGACAATGACGCTGACTACAGCGGAGACAATGCCAATGGAAATGAGCAACATAAACATCACAGCGGCAGTTTAGTCTCCAGAGGTGGGTGGGATGTGCTTTGTCTGCAGAGGAGGGCTGGCAGTAAAGCCCTCATTATCTGAATCCCACACACCAGCTTTCCTGCAGAGAGCCACCCTGCAATTGTTTTTAATGAAAAGACTTAACTTTATCATTAAGTCGGCAACTAAGTTCAAAAAGACCTAGATTTAAGTCAACGGTAAATATTCTGGAGGAAGAAAAAGGTATTTATTTTATATTATGAGAAAAGCATCCCTTACTAACTAAAGTCAGTATACCAGGATTGTGGCCTAACACCTCTTTTTCTTTTGCTTGAAAAGCATCAGCTTGGGCTTGAAGAATGCTGCCCATCGAAAAGTAACTGTTTTTCCTCCAGCCTGACTCACCCCTCCATGGACCATCTGCCATGGACACCAGGCAGGTGTTTCCCACTTTCCCTGGCTGCGCATCACCCTCAGCACCATGCCATCACAATCAACAACTGACGAGCCACAGATCACCCTTCTTCCATGGAGTCATCACGCTTCTCATCACCACTTATCTTCTAGGCTTGAGGGGCTTAGCAGGGTCCCTGCTCACAGAAGACATTTCCCCAGGCACAGAGAGTTCCGGGCTACTGCAGAAGCAGGAAATCCACTCACCAAACTCTTGCTTTCAAGTACCAGGTGAAGGAGAATGATGAACAGAGCGGCTGTGTTCAGGGGGTTTCCGAACGTGAAGATGTCAACGTCCGAGCCCTGGTAGGTCTACGGAGAGAGGACAACAGGTGGTGATCCTAGAGAGGTGTGCACACTCCGTGGGGTGGGTATCGTCCCTGTATTCTACAGCTCAGCTGAGCACTGAGTCCCTTTTACAGTGTTCCCCATAATGGTCATGCAGGATAAACTGGAACATTTCTAGGAAAGAGAGGCCAACTTTCTCTTAGGCCATCTAATCTGTGAACTTTTCAGTTGGAATTTCTGTTTATTCTGAATCATAATTCATCTTCCTGGGAACTTTCACTCATACCTCGAGCTCTTTAAGGTGCAGAGAAGTATCAAATATGTTCCATTTAACAGAGCTGCAAACCTTCGAAACAGCTACCATGGCCAAGCTGAGTTCATTAGCTCTGCTAGGTGAATGTCCTCTTAGCTGCTACGTTTATGTTGTCAGCTCCTTAAATTATTCCCTATATAGCTCAATTTTCTGATCTTTTAAAATTCTAGTCATTCTTTTCTGAATATACCTCAGACTGTCTTATCTATATTTCTCTCGAAAGGCAGTAAATCCAGGATATTCTAGCTGGAAAAAAAGTCAAGTCATGTATTTGAATAAAGAACTAAAGAATAGAAATTGTTAAGTTCAAGACTATCATCTTTTTCATTTTCCATGATGTCCTTTAGTTAACATGATCCATGATCAAACTCATGCTTTGTTCCAGGGACCGGTGTGGGCGATGGGCAGCTGTGTCATGCTGTTTTGTGCTTGGTGTTGTTGGCCTGAATGTTTAAATTAACATTGACACATTTTTTGCTTAGTCACATTTCTTCCATTCTTTATCTGTAAAATAGGTTTTTAAGTTTTGGGGAGAATACTTTTAAGAGCTTAAATTTAATACTCTTAATGTCATCCTGGTAGAATTAGCCCAGCACTTACTAATAACAGATTTTACATTCTGACTTTGCCTCTCTGACTTTGGCTCATCTAATTATATTGCTGGACTTTCAATTTTATTTAAATCACTGGCAAACATTATTAAGCAGTACCTGACCAAAAGAGGCCTAGGAGGACTCAACTAGGCACTTCTTTCCAAATTTAATCCATTGTCTAACATATATTTTTGGGAGGAGGGAATATAATATAGTCAGTTAATATTCAACTTGACTATATGAGCAATCTGTCCTAACATACCCATTCTATATGATAATACCAACTACAAAGTACAAAGAAACATCACCAATTCATTAACAGCAAATCCTCTCAGTGAACAAGGACTCACATAGTAAGGCACAAAGAAGCAGACCAGGCTCTGATAAAAGGCATCCAACAAGGTGATCCAGAAGGTGAGGGGCAAGTATGCCTGAAAATGAAGCAGATGGCAGGGAGGAGGCAAGATCAATATGGGTCAAGCAGGGTCAAGGAACAATATAAGCCAGTATCTCTCTTTGCTTCTCTGGAAGGAAACTCTCTTCCTTCATCTTTCATTCCCCAAACAGGCGGGATTTGTAAACAGTGGTGGATGAGTGCGGAGTGATACTGAATGAGGTTAAGTTCACAGGTGAAAAATATCCCTGAAGGAACTCCTTTTACTTGTGTTGTTTTAATCATTGGATCAAACCTAAATGTAACTCCGATGGGGAGATCAGTACTAACTTTCCATTTCCTGTTGATCAGAAAACACTGTTCCAAAGAACCTCCAACTTCACCTACTTCCCTCTGTCTCCAGCACTCTCTCCAGTCTAATTCACCATCAACTCCAGGGATGACTGAATGGCCCCCTAACTGGCCTCTTTGCTTCCTCTCCCACCCTAACCCAACTTTCCCATAGCAGCCGGATGTTTTATTAAAAACTAGAAGTCAGGTCAGACTACCCCCCTAAATAACGAGGTGACCTCTTCCTATTCCTGCAATCACCTCCCTCTGCATTTCCGGTACAATCTAAGTTCCTTCCTGGGGCCTTCAAGGTCCTGCACGATCTGCCCACTGGAGCCCTGCTCACCAGGGTGACCCCTACAATTCTTACCCTCTTTCACCACGGTCCCACAACACAAAGTTCATTTTACTCCTCAGACATGCCAAATCCATTGTTTCCTTGAGTATTCACCTATGCTGTTTTCTCTGCCAGAAATTGTGTGCCCTGGAAGTCCCACTTGACTGGTTCTTCACTACTCACATCCCAGCTCAAATATCACTTCCTCATAGAGGCACCGCCAGACCAGTCTAAAGGGAACGCCCACGTAATCATTTACCGCCATGGCACCCTCAGAAGTCTCTCATCACTACCGAAAATCTTCTTGTTTACCCAATGATTTTGAGTACTTGGCATATTGCAGGTACTCAACAAATATTTAGCAGATTAATAAACTTCTCTTATGTAACTTTTCATGTGTTAAACTACATTGTACCAAAAACTTACATGAACTCACCCATTTCCCCAGTGGACTTGGAAGTTACCTTAGGCCTGGGGTGTAGGACAACCTTCATTAATATCAACCATCTGAGTATATTCCCGCATCCTGGCCTTGAACTTTAAGTCAGACTGGACTCCTTTAGGAAAACCCCTTGTTATTATTTGACTGGATTAGATGATTAAAGGACTATAAAGATTTCTTCTCCCCTGAAAGCTGAATGTGTGACGTCTCCTCTGTGCTGGCTGCTCCACAGAGCCCAAGGACATTAAATCTGTCTCCAGTCTGGAAAGGCAGATCAAGCTGGAACAAAGTTGGACTAACGAAAATAAACATGTCATTTTAAATTTGGGATTTCCTCAAATTTCTGGTTAATTATGGGGGTTAAAATATATCAATATTGGGAGCTAGAACTTTTACATGCATTACCTCGCTTAATCCTCACACTCTCTCTCTAACATAAAAAAACTGAAGGGCAGGTAAGTTTAACTTACAAAGGTCATGCACCACAGAAACAGAGTTCAAACTCAGGCTACCTGTAACCCGTGATTTCTAACATGTGCTGGTCTCTGTCATTGTTTTAAGAACAGCAACGGAAGCCCAACACACACGTGTCATGGGTGGGTCTCAGCACTGATTGTCTATTGCTTCTACAGGAAACCCTTCTTCCCAACCCTGCCTATGTGGTTCGGACCTAACGGGATTGGTGTATGTCCCAGGCCTGGTCCATGGGAAAACATTCTTTCCAGACACAGGGATAAACACAGGGAAAGGCATGGGACTCCCCCTTGGCCAGTGAGTTATAACCGTAAATGAGGACATTTACAGTTGCATTAAGAATAACAGTTTCTGTCACCATTATACCTGGATTTTGCAGCTATTTGAGCCAATTAATCCCCCTTTCTCATTAAGGCAATTTGAGCTGGTTTGTTGTCATTTGCAACTAATACAGTCTTGACTAACAACGTCCTTTTTTCAAGACTAGAGTATCTGACTAGACTGACCTCTCGGCACTGTTCACATCTAAGTGTCTTTTAGCCTACTGGTCTACCTCAGATGCTGTGATCTTGACAATGAACTTGTGAGAACACTTTGGATCTCTGGTACTAAATACCATGGTGTGTTGGGGTGGGGTGAGGGGGGGAGGGACTCAAGGACTGAAGATGGCATCAATGTTCTTTCTGCAGCAAAGCATTAACTGTAGACACCATGGGCTCGGGAGCCTGGGCTCACCTGCACCATACACTAGCTCTGGGACTTGGCCAGGTTACTTAGGGTACCTCCCTGTGCCTGACTTTCCTCATCTACAATGTGGATAATGAGAGCATCTATCTTGCACTTAAAACAGTGAATGTCATGTAGAAGGCACTACATAAATGCTCATAAGTGCAATATTAATGTCGGTTATTATTAATTTTGTAAACAATGAATTAGAAAGAAGAGTTTTGTGACAGCTAACTCAACCGGCAATGACAATAAGAGCAGTGAGAGACGGGTGGAAATAGGGGGACAGCTGTAAGTGATATGTCACTAGACCAACAGGAATAGAAGATCAATGAAGTGGAGGTAGAGCCATGACGGTCACTCTCCTGCTGTTCGTGGCAGGAGAACCTGGAGGATTTAACTGGATCTGGAGCCAGACTGAGAAGTGTTCTGGCACGGACTCTGCCGTTTTCTGTGGCATTTTCAGAAAAATTACTTAACCTTTAGAGGTTCGGACTCTTCATCTTAGAGAGGGAACAACGCCAGGTTCTCTCTCAGAGTGTTTTGTGAGGTAAATGAGACAGAGATGTTTAGTAGTTTGCACAATAAATGGCAGAGTGGAGTTTACTAAATACTAGATATTACCAGCTGTAAGGTCTAAACACTAGATTTGTTCTCCTACGAGTACTTAAGGTCTTTTATAATTTACCTGTGTTCATCTCAGAAGTGAATAACAATATCTGCCATGTTTTAGTAGAGATCTTCAGACAATTCAAACAGTTTTAAGCAGTCCTGTAGGTACCCCAGTACTGGAGCTGGGCCGACTGAAAAATGCCCGGACTCGAACGACAGATGGGTATCGGTCTCAACAGCTCTGCTCTGGCACCTACCTCTGATTCCTGACCGCTCTTGTAAAGGTCAGGCAGCTGCAGGAGGGTGTCTGCAGACACGTCTTTCTCCAAAACGCCATAAATGACGGGAGGGGCAGATGTGAAGAGGAGGTTGAAGAAGATCAAAACCCAATAGTCAGTCATGGATGTTCCTGAAAACCCACAAAAGAACTGGTACCAGAAAAGGAGGTTCACATAGGCCTAGGAACACAAAGAGGAACATTCGCATCTTAGAGACAGCAATGCATGCTAGGACCACACATCCGCATGCTGCCACTTTGAACTGTGTGATCTCAACCTCAGGGCAGCTGAATGGAAGACTGCATCTTACCATACAGCTTTTTTGGGGGGGACTGGGGGATGATTTATTAAATTAGACACACACACCACTTTCGGTGCTGGCACTATTCTAAGAGCTTTACAGAAAGTTCATTTAATCATCATAACAACTTGGGAATTATTCTTGTCTCCATTATACAGATGAAGAAACTGAGGCACAGAGAGGAACTGGCCCAAAGTTACCTGGCCAGAAGTGGCAGAGGCAGTTTCCAACTTCAGACATTTTGGCTGGAGATGAGGAGAACCTAGTCAGTGCCTGATATGCAGCAGACATACAACGCCTGTGCATTCTCTTGCTTTTTGGGTTCACAATTATTTTTAGTGATGAAATGCAATGATACCAACAGGGTGGCCAGCCATCCCAGTTTGCTTGGGACTGAGGCGTTTCCTAGGATATGGGAATTTCACTGCCAAAACTGGGACAGCCCCAGGCAAAGCGGGTCAGTTGGTCACGCTGGAGGCTGGGAACTACACTCTGCATAGTTTCCTCCCACATTTTGTCTCAGACAACCTAAGTCCATGGAAGCAAAAGCTCTGTGCCCTCAAGCAATGCATGCCAGAGGAAAGGGCACCCAGACTTGCAAGGGGTCTTGTTTCAAAGCCTGGGACACTCCCTCTTGATGGTTTATCTTTAGGCCATTTTCCTAACCTCTCTGAAATTTGGTTTCCTTGTCTGGAAAATAAGAATCACACCACCTCAGGGCTTAGTATTAAGATCAAATTAGAAAGTGCTCATGACCTCTAAAGTGCCTTCCAAATATTAAAATGCTGTTTCCATCAGCATCACAGACACACTGGGAGACCGTAGGACAGGGCCGCAACCCTGAGGACAGTTTCTCAGTCTGCGGTCCATGGACATGCAAAATGCCCCGCTCCTAAACAGGCATTCACTTTGGGTCCACATGGTTTGGGACACTGTTCTGGGAGTGAGTCCACAGTCCTCATCTCTATCAAAAGGTTGTGAAGACCGAGGAACTCCAAAGGCCCTGGTGGCTGCCCTTCTCTCCATAGCATAAAGCACCCTTGGGCCAGGCAGGTAAGAGAAAGAACTGGGAGGGAGTCGGGGTGAAGGGCCCGCAGGGTTACGGAGGAGAAAGATCATCGGGCCCTTGCTCCCCGGTGCTGAGCTCTCTGCTAGAAACAGTCCCTCTCGCCAGGAGCAGGCGGCCTCTCTTTCTAAAGTTAGTGTTTCTCGACCCTTGGGTTTAACCTCCTGAGAAGGTAGAAAAATGTAAAGGCATTAAAAAAACGAACAAAACTTGGGGAGAAGAGCTTCTCTTCAAAAGTCATTGACCACTAAATCCTGGAATTTTACAAGAGAAATCCCAGCTTTCCCCAGGATCACTCAGAGACATTATACATTTCAAGAATTTTCGTAAAGTATTAAGGTTTTATTAAACTTTGACTAAATGCGCTAATTCTAATTAGTAAAGTATGGTGACCTTTCTAAAAAACTCATTGTGCTTGAGGGAAAAAAGATGCACCTGCTGACAGACAGATGGACAGACACACGCACCTAAATCACACACATGATATCCAAAAGATGACTCATTAAAAGTGACTTTTCCCTAAATGTGGCACTTCAATGGAGTGATACAAATTTCTGTTCACTACTACCACGCTGCATCTGGAATTCAAAGACTAAGTATGAACTTGGTCTACAAGATGTGACATATTTACGTCACCGCTCCACCCAGAAGGGAGTTCAGTGAGACAATCTAAGATCAATACGATTTTTTGGAAAAAAAAAAAAAAAAAAAAAACCCCTGAAATTTAAGTGGCATGCCAAAGATGAGAAGCCAGAATATCTAATCATATTTTGCCCTTTTAGGAACTGCATCATCAAAATAAAGTTTCTTAATCATTAGATAACTACCAAGCACAAACACACTTCACAGGCTTGCCAGAGCACTCCTGTATCGTGAACGCCAGCCAGCCACAGGCCGAGGCATCACACTGGGTTTTCATCTGCATCTTCAACGTAACACAAAGGGCATCAATTTGGGGACAGCAGATTTTTTGGGTATCTCCTGTAAAATGGAAGCAAACTCTTTTATTCTTTTCTGACAGGCAATATGAAACATTTCATAATCCCACTTGTCACAGCCTTTATAGGAGAGGTCAAAAATTGGATTTTAAACGAATCAGACAGGCCCTAATTGAATTTAAATGCACAGGGAATAGGACCTGCTAGCAGATGGACAAGCCTAGCAATTTGCTGTCAGCGGCTGAACATAGCACATTCCCAGATTATTTCTGCCAAGACAGCAGGGGTGCTCCTGGCTGCCCCCGACGCATCAGTAAGCGGTGAGAGCTTAGTGTAGGGCCTCCTTTTCATCCCACACGCACGCAGGATGGGGAGGTGAGAAGGGGTAAGTTCTCTGGGGCTGCATACCACGTTCTTGTAGAAAAAGTAGAGAATCATGTTGGAGAGCCGTGTATAACACCAGTGCCCGTGGACAAGAAGGAGCTTGCTGAGGTGTCTGAACTGAGAAACGGCGAAGTCACTGGCCATCACAGCCTGCGGAGGCAATGAAACGAGAGCGCCGCCCTGAGCGGTCAAACGTGTCAGCACTCGAAGCGCGGCGACCTGACCATCACCAGGCTCAGATTCCTCAAACACGTGGTTTAAACATTACATGCAGAAAAACAAAAACCAGCCCCCAAAAACAAAAAAACCCAAAACCCACAAATACAAACAAAAAACTCCATAAAAACAAAAACCCTTACAGAAGCCTTCACGATGGGTTGCTTGAGGCTCCTACTCAGCTCTCCTAAGTGGTCGAATGAAACAAGACTTCCCTCTGGTTACTCCTCACGATGTAATTTCAACCAGTGCACTTTCCCTAGAAAGCAGCTCCCTCAGCAAGGACGGTGTGCATGCACTTCTCTTCAGTGAGGGGGGCATGAGAATTGCAGTCACGATTTTGTGTGACTTTGTGTGATGTGTCAGGTGAAGAGATCCTTGACTTTCTAATCTTTTGTACGGAGGTCATAATTTACCATTCTTGGGAAACCTAAGTCTTACCTCCCCTTTCCTCTGACAGCATGTGACAGAAGGCAATCTTTTGGATAAGCTTCTATCTGAATGTTGTGCCCAAACACTATTGGGCACCTGCACACCCGCACACGTACGCACGCAAACAGGACTTGCCCACCACCCTCGTTCTCTCACCTTCTCCTGTCTCTCTCTCTCTCTTCATGATCTCTGGGTCTTTTATTCAAATCCTCAGAAGCTTTTTCCAGTTGCAAAAGTCACATCGTTAATTCAGGGCATCTATCTATCTATCTATCTATCTATCTATCTATCTATCCATCTATCTATCGTTTGATCTAGATTAGCTACATTTTTTCATCTGAACAAGTGAACCAGAGAGCTAAAATTACCCAGGGAAATACTTTGATACTTATCCAGTAAATAATAAACAAATAAATGGAAAAAATGTATTTGTCTCCCATTCCTGGGCTAACCACACAGACTCTTTCTATTAATACAATAGATTTTACCACACAGATTGTTGCCTTGGATGGGCAGGTCAAGTTCATGGAATTTGGGTGCATCGTATCCACTCACCTGCATGCCTTCTTGACCAGAGATCCCTATCCCAATGTCTGCTACTTGTATCATGCTGACGTCATTGGCACCATCACCTTTATGGGACAGAAGAAAAGGGGAGAAGTGTACGAGGAGTAAAGAGATGATGCAAACATTGCAGATCAACACTGGTCACTCAAGCAAACACACGCATTCTTCAAAGTTTATCTCACGCCTTTGGGCTGCCTGGGAGCCAGTGAAGCAGAAGTTGAATGTGGCATCCCACCACCGTCAGGATGAATTCCACATTCGGGACACCCGTAAAACGCTTCATGCCCCGGCGCCTTTCTGAGCCGATCTCTCCTTTCTCCATGCCACCCAGGCTGCTTTCCGTTTTCTAGACACAACCTGCATCTTCCAGCCACTGTGCTTGCGGCTTCACTATTCCTGTAACACTGTCCTCATCGCCGCCAGCCCAGGACTTCAACTGCTCTGGCTCTCGGCTCAGATGTCACTTCCTCTGGGAAAGCCTTCTCATATTCCTTTAGATCAGATGCACCTTCCTTAGGCTGCACCCCCACCCCTCCATGTATGCTCTCATACCCTTCAAATGACATTATGCTTGCTATAGATTTCTTGGTCTCTCCAACACAATGGAAGCCTCTTAAGAGGAGCTGTTATATTCTGTTAGTAATGATCATTTGCTGCTCCCAAATGTCCACCAACTATTCTTGGTTTCTGGGAATAGTATGTTGATTTTCCTTGGGGACTCTGAGTCCATGTGGTTTGTGAAGGCAAACTCTAACCCCCAGATTTAGAATGGACAACTGACCCAATCCTGGACAATTAGCATCATCTGTTAGTTGGCCTCAGTGATCAGTTCACATATAGGCATATGCCTCAGGTTAACTGATACAATCAACAGGTCCAGGGGTTCTAGCCTCAGGAATACTTGGATCTAACGGCTTGATCAATTCATTCATTGATAATGTTCATTCAGGAAAATGGTTGAACAAAATTCCACCCTAGTCAGATATTCGTCACTATCTGATCTTATACATTTATACTTAAGAAAAGGTGCTTTATCAGTTGCACATATTTTTACTCCATTGCCTAGAAAAATGCCTGGCACACTGAAGGCACTCTGTAACTATCTGTTCTACAGATGAACCAATGAATTGTTCATGCCCTGAATTAAGCTTTCCTGAAGGTAGACCCCTTAGAGTGTTCAGTTCTATGCTTCAGTACATTACCCTCAAGCCAGTTGGTTTGGGGTTTGAACATGTAATCCAGAAAGTCTTGACTATTTTACTAATGGGACCCCAAAAACCCTGGAATTTACCTATAAAAATTGTGTATTTATTCTTATGTGTTTAAACTTCAGTCAACTTCAAAATATTCTCTATTTGATGCAATACACCTATTGAGGCATTTTTTCCACTGCTCGGTTTTTTGAACTTGCCGATTCTGATGCTTTTTAGTGCTTCTGTCATTTTTTGCTTCACTTCTCCCACATTTGCAAAATGTTTCCCTTTTAGGACGTTTTTCATCAGGGGAAACAAAAAAAATAGTCACTTGGGGTGAGATCGGGTGACGCACAGGGTAGGGCACAGGGGTCCCGTCGTTTTGGTCAAAAACTGCTGAACGCTCGGTGCAGTGTGAGCAGGTGCGCTTGTAAATCACCCATCGTGAAATGGGCAAGCATGTTGAAAGTCTTCAAAAAAATTCACTGAGTCTGAACACAGCCTCTCACAACCAGCTGGTACACTGATACACATGGGTTCCTAGAACACTCACCTAGCGGGGGAAGCCTGTACTTCAAGGGGCGCACCCTCCAGAAAATAACCCGGTTTCTTTGGACTCCCCCTCGTATTGTCACATCCCTACTACCTGGTTCATAGAAGGTAGTAAAATAGATGGTGGAGGGAAATAGGAATGGAGAGGTAGGATGGAGAGGAAGAAGGAAGAGAAAGGGGAGGGAAAGCACAGCCAGCCAGGAGGGTAAAAGGAAATACAGAAGGAAGAACAGGCAGATGGACCAGCATCTGGTGTGGCATGAAAGTGAGAAGCACAGGGCTGAGTGTCACCCCACTCACCAATGGCCAGGGTCATCACCTGGAGATGGTTGCGTACCAATTTCACCACCTCGCTTTTCTGCAGGGGGGTGGCTCGGCAGCAGACCACAGCCTGGCAGCAAGCAGTCAGCTCCAGGAACTGCTTCTGCAGACTTTCCTGCAGGGCAAACTCCAGGGCCTTCCCAGTGATGACAAGGCCAGCCCGCAGCCCTGAGTCCTCAGGGGCAGAAGGCTGGTGTGAGCCCTTGCTTAATGAGGCTTGCCCTGGGGAGGCTGCATTCTTCTGAAGTTCCTTCAAAATTGTGCCCATCAGCATCTCACAGGCATCCTTGAAACAAGAGGGAAAGACAGTTAGCACTGGGGCTCCTTGGAGGCCACATGGAGCTAAATTTGTCATTGTCACTCTTTAGCAATTGCTGCATCAAGGGAACCCTAGGTAGGGAATGACGGGTTACTTTCGGAGATCTGACAGTTCTTCCTCCAAGACCTCTGTGTACGTGAGGAGGGGCTAAAAGGATGGGGACATCCACAGCTAGGAAATAGTTACAGAACTTCTTTATTTGTGCATTTTGCCTTCTCAAACAATGACTCTCAAGAGCCTTGTGGTCATATTCTGCCAGTGCCGAGTTGCTTGACTTTTGGCAAGTGATGGAACCTCAAGGTTCCCATCAGAAAATGCAAATGCTGTCTACATTGTGATGTTGCTGGAAGGGGTAGGTGAAGTCATGCACACAAAGTGTCAGGTATGGCACATGGCAGAATCCAGATCAGTAATTACTGTTTTTATATGCTTTTTGATTTAATGCATTAACTCACTGCATTCATTCATTCATTCACTCATTCATTCATTCAGTATTTACAGAGGAACTACTCTACGTTAGAAAACATTCTGGGTGCTGGGGACATGCCAACGAAACCCAAATCCCTGCCCTCGTGGTGTGTATATTCTGGTTGGGATGCTGTTTGTGGTGCTCGTCACATTTGGTGGGTGTGCACCCGCCACTTGCCTCATCCCACACTACTTGGGAAGTCCTTTTGATTTACTTTGGAAGTCTTCATGATGCCTAAAAGAGGGCCACACTAGGCACTTGATAAATACGTATTGAACGAGTTCTACTCAAGAAGACTAACAATGAAATTATCCAGAAATTGTCAAATGACCACTAAGGACAGAGTCCAGCGAAATCCAGGAGCAGTGCGCTTATGTTCATACACTGAACCTGAAACAATTTATTCATGAAAAGGCCCCTCACTGAGAGGCCATTTTTACTCTCATTTCAAATGCTGTTTTATCAAGTGTTTCTCAACTCACAATGAAATAAGATGGGAAGGAGAGAAGTAGAAATGGATATGTAGGCATGACGCAACAGAGCCTTAAAATGGCATACACTATAAACAGGAGACTCAAGTTAAAAAGCGACATATCTGGCGACCTTTACCTCTGGAGCAAACCTGACCCCGACACTACAGATACTGCGTTGTAGCCCTCACGTGCGCACAGAGCACAGAATGCAGTCTGCCTGGATGCCCTCCAAATATGGGTGCACGTTTTCTGTAGTTTTGTGATTTCGGATTGATTATACAGATGCTCATATCCTCTTGTCTGCACACATGAAGTGTTTAGTTTCATAATTAATTACACTTTCATTTTGGCAGTACGTATGTGCCTACCACACACGGAGCTGGTCTTCAATACTTGTGGGATTTGCGATTTCCCCTACAAGCAATACTCACGGTGCTTCCGGAGCCATCTGTGGACGTGGGCAGAGTGACAGAAAGTTTGAGCACTGAGTCTGTCCGGAGGCACTGAACAAGGTGATGCTCTGCCTTCTGATGTCAGCACCCAAACTGCACACAAGTGTCCTTCTCGTCATCCGTTCAGGGACACACATTTGCATTTTTTGTGCTTTTTTGTGGGTGATTTCACCACTGAAAAGGGTCTCCACGGATAGGTGCCGTCTAGTGTTAGTGAAGTTTCAGTCAGGCATGAGCTACAGTGCCGTTCAATGTTAATGAGCCAAATGTGTGTGTGCGCAATGTGTCTTCCAGTGGAAACACACAGGAAACAAGGTTAGGTGCTGACTGAAGGGCAAATAAGCTGTCAGTGGAGGCTCATGGGAACCTAACCCTGCATTTCCCCTAGAGGTAATGGGTCACTATTGGCTAATTCAGTGTTTGTGACAACTTTATAGAACTTAACTCAATGAATAATGAAAATCAACTGTATACAAATACATATAGATATAGATTATCTCACGTAATTTAGAAAACATATTTGACAACGAATCAGTTGTAGGTGCTTAGGCAAACCATCGAACCTTTGGGAGACTCAGGCTACAAAATAAGAATACTGTAATTTTATCTGCTGTACTTGTTATGAATGTCAAATGAGATCATGTATGAAACAGCCTTTTATAAAGTCTAATAGACAGGAAAATAAAAAGTTACTATCTCAGAAAAATTTAAATAAAATTACAAAAATAAAACTTAAAAACCAAATGATGAATCCTGAAAGGCCCTTTATATACCACTGAGCAGTAAATAATCTAGGAAATAATTATATTAAAACACAAAAGCAAAAAAACCTTTCATGAGAATGGGAACTTTGTACCATTTGTAAGTGGCTACATGTACTATAGTCCAGTTTACAGATTTAGGAACAGAAGCTGACGGGAAGTTGTGGGGCTGAGGCACTACACTAGAAATGAGCAGACACCCCATCAGTTGCCCGGGGCCCACTTAGAATGTCACAGGAGCCATCCATTCCCTAAATGACCAATGGGGCTCCATGGTTTCCCATGCCTTCGACTCCCATCATCTCCCGAGGGGCACAGAGTGGGCAAAAGAGGATATAAGACCAGTGACTGAGCTGCTGCTAGGTGCCTGGCATTTAATATGCATGGACTTGAGTCATCCTAAAACTAAGTATGCTGTTTAGTTATGCTACCGGTGTGACATTCACATAGGTTAAATAGCTATTGATAGGGAAAAAACAAAACTGAAACAAAAACAAACAACAAAACAACAACTCCCTCCACAAACTTTTGTATTTAGAACGGTCCACAGTTGATACATTGTAACCTTATAAAGACTGTTTGAATTGGTAGTATTAAATATTTTTACCATAAATTGTGTATTTACAAATAAATCTCACAACCCTTAACATTCTACTGCTCACAAAGTCAAAATCAAACACCAAGAATTGATTACTTTTCCTTTTGAATGTTCATTGAACCCCTTGCATCTGCCAGGGAAACCATTAAACAATTTACATGTTCTCATTTAATGTTTACAACCACCTTAGGAAAGAGGCATTACTGTCACATTACAGGTAAGGAAAAAGGCTCAGGAAGCTAACTCCCCAAGGTCAGTTAACCTGGCCACTAGCAGGCCAAGCAACTGAACCTGGGTCCTACCAGTCTTAGCGCACAACCAACTTCATGATTGGAATGACTAAACGTTTTCTTGAGCTCAGCCCCTGGCTGGTACAGAGCTGGCTGCAGGCTGTGGTTATGCGTCCCTGGACCACTGCCAACTGCCAGAGAGAACCCACTCTGTGTTGAAGGAGGAAACTCTTCTTTCCTCAAGTGTGCGATCTAGCTGGGTACTGACTGACGCTCCATCCTAAAGACACCGCTAACCACACGGGGCAGCCTGTGACAAAGGCCCAAGAGGTAGGTGACCTGGATGAGAAGCTCTGGGGGACAGGAGGGGTAGGCTGCTGTAGCAGTATGGGTGTCAGTGATTGAATATGGCTAGTGAGGAAGGAGTGAGGAAGGTTGTCCAAGCTAATTAAACAATATGCGTAAATCTTAGAATATCACTATACCAGTAATCTTCCAGAAAAAAACTCCAATAAACAAAAACGCTTGTTTATTGATTAGAATGTTTGTGTTAGATATTGGGAGGGGTGGGGAGCACTGAGAAATAATGGCCGGGTCCAAACCTCTAAGTTCCTTCACCTTAAAAAAAAAATAAAGTTTTTCCTTTCTCTTAAATCTTCAAACTTTTAAAATTCTTAGGAACACTATCTAAGAATTACCACTAGAGGGCATGCTTACCTCAAGAGTCTATTTTTAGAATTACCAGGAAAATAATATTCATATGATTCCAATAGAAATCATCTCTCCTCAACTTGGAAGGGAGGTACATTCCTATCCCAGAGCTTGATGTACTTTGTCACCATGGGCTACGTCTTGTGGGATCCCTGGTAGCCCACCCAATGTGGAGGAGGAAATACATACATATGTCAATAAATAAATAAAGACTCTTTCTTTTAATGCCTTTCTTCAGCAATGATTCCTCTGAATCATGCTGACGTTTCCCCGAGCCTTCAGAAGAACTGGGATACCCTCCCCCAGGCATGAGCTGGGCTGCTGGAGAGAATAACTGTCAAGGAGCTAACGGTGACCGGTTTTTCTTGCTCCTTATAATCATCAAAATCACAAATGCTCCACGGGCTCTGGGAAAACAAAAAGACTGGTGCAGTCATGTGACACATACTTTACTCTGGGTGTCGAGGACGAAGAGCTTGTCATCCGGCTCCAGCAGTTTGCAAGCGTAAGCAATGTTGACGGCCGTCTCCTGCTTGTCCCCTGTCAGCATCCAGATCTTGATGCCGGCCGTGTGAAGGGCTTCGATAGACTCGGGCACGCCCTCCTGCAGACGGTCTTCAATTCCCGTAGCACCTGAAGATAGACCAAGGTGCAAAGGGGTTTGTAAGAAACGAGAGCCAGCCAGCCAGCCGAAGCTCGCCTGGGCTACGACTGAACTGTTTCTGTTAGCCAACCCGATCCTGCTCCAGTAACTTCCAGGGGTCCAGAGGAAGTGGGAAGGCCTAGACCAAAATCGTATCGAAAGTCGTATTTTCAGAAGGAAGCCTTAGGAGTCAATGAGTTTATAAAACTTACTTGTTCTTCTTCTGGCTAGCTTCCTTTCTGTAAATTGAGGGGGATTGTTTCAGTTACTTATGCAACCTTGCTCTACAATTTTATAATTCTGCGATCCTGCCAAGGGTAAGGGCAGAATTTTACAGAATGCTCTTGTCAGTAAGACATAATATCTCTTTTCAATGCTCTTCCATAGTATAAGCCTATAGTTCTCTTTTCTGAAGTGAGGCCAGGGCAGTTTTGGAATTCAAAAGTTTTACAGATTTTAAAAAGGTGATATGGTGAATAAATCGCATTTTGTAGTACCTAGTAACCTAGCATATTAATATTTCTGCAGCAAACCATACAAATGCTCACACTAATTAAGATAATAAAGACTTATAAACAGTCTTATCAAATTAGGCTTGATTTGGCTGCCCAGTAAGTTTTGGCCCTCAGCCCACAGAGCATTTTAGAGTTTGGGACTTTGGTTGGGGAAATGTGTGTCCAGAGTACTAACACCATCACTGAGAAATGACCTAGCTGTGGGCATCTTTATTCTATTGGCCAGATGCTAAGTGAGACCATTGCTTTTCTCTGAACCAGAGGGATGGGGTTCAGAGGACGGCTAATTGGTGTGTTAGTGCTTATTCCAAAAACTAAATCTCCAGACTCTAAGGCAGTGGTTCTCAATTTTGGCTGCCTCTTAGAATTATTTGGGGAGCTTTTACAAATTCAAATGTCCAGGCCACACATCACAGTAATTGAATCAGAATTCCTGGGCACAGGATGTAGGCAGCAGTATTTTTTTTAAAATGCTCCAGAAGATTTTAAGACACAGCTCAATCTAACCCAAGAGTTGTGCAACCTTTACTTGAAATAAGGAAGTAAGAGAAGTTGGAGAAATACATTTCACTAGTCGAGTTGCCGGTGCAGGATGAGAAACACAGGTCCCGGAGCCAGGCGGACCGGAGTTTCTTCCCAGCCTTGTTAGCTACCAGCACGTGACTTCGAACAAGTCACGGGGCTGCTCTGTGCCCCAAGTTTCTTCTAAATAAAATAAGAATTTGCTGTAAAGATTGATAAAGACAGCACATACTGAGTGACATACCCAATACCTAGCAAGAGACTTTAGCTTCCTTCTCTTGAACCAGGATATTTATTGTACTTTGGACTCCAAGCTAAGTTGTGTTGGGTTTTTAAATGACCATCTGAAGGACGGCTGCCCTGACCCCACTACAAATGGAGTCCAGTTCCTTGGTTGGCGGGAAGAGGATGAAAAGGACTAGAAGGTAGCTGGAGATGAGACTGGACAGGGTGGGCAGAACCACACACACCAGTGCAAGTGGGCCCATCACTGGTGAATACCTTAGAAATGTCAACTGTTTTTCAACATTCTGCATTCAGAGAATACAACATAGTCTACCTACCAAGTAAGGTTAGTCTGTTTTCCAACCTCATGGCAGATTCAAGTAGTAATTCTTCCCTGTTGTCAATGCTGGTTTCAGCTAAAAAGTGATTCCTCAGCCACTCTGCATATTCAGTGTCACTCATGACCTACGGGGAATCGAAAAAGGAGCCGTGAGGCCTACCACAGGATGATTTTGCCAGGACTAACTCCTGCAGAAATGATCACGCCATCTACTCACTTCAGGTATCCTTCCTCTCCCGGGGCACACTCAGGCCAAGCCCATATCCTCAGCACCTGCTCGTAGGCTTCCCGAATTCTGTGATCAGCCTAGTGCGACACTGACTGATGATGGCTGGACCCCCTAGCTCAGTATCTCTGGGGAATTCTAGGCACCATATGTGAGGAAACTGGGTTAATCTATTTGACTAAATCAGAGAGTATGCAGTTAGGAGAAGTCTCCCCTTACTTAAGTTCAGGCTAATTCTAATGGTACAGTTGAGAAACTGGTATCAAGATTGTTCAGTCTGAGGTGTTATGAAGTCAGCAGCATCTCTGATGTCTTTTGATGGGTGGTGGATGGGGTCAGTTATTTGTAAAGGTAATAAAAGAGAAGGGACAACCATTAGCGAAGCTAAAAGGTCTGCTTCCAAACAAAAATTGAGGGGAATTCCTTGCAAAGGAACAAGTGATACGTTTTCCTTTGTCTTCGGGTTGCCATAGAGGGAGAAAGCTACATTTAAGTTCTTATAAAGCAGCTGAGGCAGCAGAGGGGGGTGAGGCACTTTGTATCTATTCACACTTAGTTGTAAGAATGGAGAGTTCAGATCCAAAGAAACCCTCTGCCTTTTCAGTGCAATGACCCTGCCCCTGTTAAAAATGCAGCCCAGCAGATGTCAGGTGCTTTCATACCAAACAAATTACCCGGCAGGCAAGAATGAGCACTGTGCTAAGCGGCCTCACCTTCTTTGCAATACATAAAGTGCGCAGGCCCCGCCTGGCGTAGTCATCCAAGTGCTTCTGGGTTTTCTCCCTTATTAGCATCTGTTGTTTTTCCAGGCTGGCTCCATCTGAAATAAGTAACAAAACACAGGTGTTCCCACCAGTCTGCCCAATTACAGGCATATCTGTAAAAATAATAATAGCTTAACCCACAACAAACAAGAAGCCTTGTAGTTTTGAATCTCAAATGTGCATATATAACAGGGGCCCTCAGAATTAATCTTCCCCTTGTTCCTGTCTCCCTGGGGAGAGGAAAACACCAAGAACGTAATACAAACACTGTTCGCACACCTTCAGTAATGATCACTGTGAAAATGCTGTCAGTTGCTCATCAGGCACCCACAGTTTGTTAGGCACTGGGCAGAGGCTGCCCATATACACAGTCTGACATTAAATCTCTGAGGAACCTCTAAACAAGGTAATGCAATCCCCATTTACTGAAGACTCAGGCACAGAAGTCAGGTAACTTTATCAAGACATAGCTAATGACAGAGGCCAGATTTAGACCGAGGTCTGGGGAGCCACAAAACTTAGGTGCTTTCTCACCAAAATCCTAGTGAGCTTTCCCTGCTTCACCATGTGTGAGTGATCCCCACATACCCGCTCACTTGCCTCCATCAAACCACTGGAAGGGGTATTTTCATCTACACACCTTTCATGTCACCACCCTCTAGTTCTGGGTGAACGCACCTGGGGAAGCTGCGGACAGCAGTTCCATGATTACGGAATCAGCCCCCTTCGTGTACACCACAACTTGGTTGGAAAGGGGGTGCCGGACCACCACGGACATTCTCTTTCTTACTGAGTCGAAGGGCAGGATGTGCAGGAGTTGAAATGTTAAGGGTCCCAAAGCAGCAAAGTCCACCATGACCTGCTCTGGCGTCCGGGACTGTAAAGTGCATTGGTAAGCCCTGGCGGCATATACCAGTGCCGCTTCGTCTGGGCTCTCGGCCTCGTAGCACAGATGGGAGGGCAAGGGCTGTCCAGGGAGGGCATCCACCTGGACACTGGTGATGCCTGCATCACCGTTTCGTTTCTCTGTCTCTGGAAGGCAAGCCGCGCCTCCTGACCCCTGAGGGCCCTCGCCGGCATGGGAGACCTCTTCCTCCAAGGGGGAGGCCATCTTCACTCGACTGAAGAGAGAGAGTCTGCTGACGAAGGCATTTGAGACCCCAGCAGATGGCTCCTTCCCACCAGCAAGAGATGGTGAACTTGATCTTCGGACAGACAATCTCTGGAAAAGGTTTTTAATCTCTTCCAAAGACTTAATGGGCATTCCACTCAGTGAAGAGAGTCTGGTCTAGGAAAGAATTCGGGAAGGTCTCAATAAGAACACAGTCAAAAGCATCGTAAGACAACTCTGAAGTCACACTGGAAGAAAATTCGATACAAATAGTCACCATTCCCTGAAATAGAGAGCAGCCAGCCAGCTTCATGCTTACATGTGCCACAGGAAACACCACCAAAAATAAAAAGCCATCATGGAAAAGACATGCTCATAGTGGTGGCATTACAATTTTCTACAACCATTTGGGAAGGAATCAGACAACTGATAGAGGAAGACAGTGCTAATATTGCTAGCAGTGCATGTACTTATTAGCAATTTTTCCTAATGAGCTAATTTAAAATATAGAAAAATCCATAATCTTTGTTGTATGCATACTAGCAATAACAACTGAAAAATTGTAAGCAAGTGAATGGTTCAATAATAGCAAATTAGATTATGAAGGCCAGTTAATTGGATGGTAAAGTTTTCTCATTCAGAAATGCCCAAGGAATTAAAAAATTTTCTCCTAAAGATTTTTAACTTTATGATAGTTTTCGGGACTCACGAGGGTCAATTTTCAAACTTGCTGGCAACTCAGAAAGGAAAAGGGAGGCCCCCTCGCGAAGGAGGTGTCTGTGCCCTGCAAGATCGCCAATCAGCTCCTTGTCTACTGCCTTTCCATCGTCACCCCGAACTACCACGGGCCTCAGGCTCCTGCCTGCCTGGAGAAATTTTATTTTCAGCTGTAGAATGTTACATTCTTTGGGGGGTAAGGTGCCAATACTTCTTAGGCAGAAAACACCAAAAGATGTCTCCTTTGGAAGTACATGTATAGGAGGTGTTATATGGGGAGAAAACAGAACATCCAGTCCCTTATTTTCTAATTCCACAATCACTCTTTCAGGGACAAGTTTCTAGTTGAAATCTGATAAAAGTACGTTTTCTGATCAAGTGAAAGCTTAATTGGAAATAAATTATGTTTATGTGAAAGCTGACCACCTCTGAAGTTACCAAAGGAAAACGATCTGACGGAAGTTCAAGTTCAATTGGGTTGTGTTGCAGACTGAATTTTCAGTGGATGCGTGCAAAGGGAGGCAGTTAGACCCGAGAGGCCAGCACAGCAAGTGTTGGATCACCAGTTTCTGAAACAAGTTTTTCTTTTCAACTGAAAATGAATTTTGCATGAATTCCATAAAGGCTACAGCTAGACTCTTGAGATCCAGCTTCTGTGGGGATTGCAGAGCCTCGGTATGCCACAGAGGCAGTGGATCTGACACTGATCCGGTTAAAGCTAACCCAAGCGGTACATGAAAAAAGGACTTTATCATTAAACATACTAACAAATGCAGTACTTTGTAGGTGGCTTGATGCAATGCATACTACGCTGGAGGTCTCACAGGTCTGAAGGAAAGCTTCAGTTTGGTAAGAGAACTACAACAAAATGAACAGAGTAGCATTCCACAAGACTTGCGTTCACCAGCTACCCTGCTGTGACTGGGCAGGCTGCTTACCCTCAGCTGTGAAACAAGAAACTACAGCAGAGTGACTCAGAGCCTAACTCTCGGGGTTGTTGGGAGGATTAAATACGTTACCACCAAAAAATCACTGAGAACACTGTAAGTGCAGAGCACAGACGTAATGCTGTATTAAGGTTAAACTGGTATTAGTAACTGCTGTTATTCTTATTATCAATTATTATCCACATGACAAGACCAGTACGTTTAATTCCCAAGTTCTCTTCCAGAAGGTGGCCCTCATGTGCATTAGGGGCCTCACCTTTTGCCGTGGCTGGTTAGGGGCAGACACCACGACTGTGTTGCAAATTGCCAACGCAATAAAGAAGTCGACGATGTAGGAAGTCTCCGGCGGCGGGTGTGGGACAGACTCATCCAGTGGGGTGAAGAGCTGAGGTGTAATCTGACTGAATTTGCCCCAAAGCCTGGTGTCTGGTACCACGTCTGTTTCCTGGAGACCCAAAAAAACAGTGTTACCACAAGTATCTAAAACTGAGAGTTTTACATCTAAATGAGACATAGCTTTTATAACCAGATTATGTGAAGCAGGAAACAGTAGACTTTATTCTCCTCAAGATTTCATGTATGAGGTATCATGGAAAGTGAGAACAGGGCAAGACAGAAAATGGAAAATTCAGAATGTACAGCATCAGTGGGATCTATCTTGACTATTGACCAAAACTAAACAGGAGATGGGAATGATGCCTTTCACCCAAATACAGCTGAACGAGTGTGTTCCTACCCCGCGCCAGAGCTATGTATGTAAATTAGTATGTCTAGGATTCCACTGTGGGCATAGAGTCATCCAAAAGCAACTGATGAGTACCAGCTCTTGATAAAGCGAGGGCATTATTCACACCATGTTATTTTAACATAATATTTTACAGCTCTGGTCACTACTATTGTTAAAAACCAACATTCCAGAATAAAAATTACAACGAGCAGGCCACCAGATTTAATCAGCATTTCCAAGTAACACTCTACAAGACACTCCTGCAGGTTCCTCCAAGAGAGTTCTGATCATCAAAAGTATTCGGCAACCTTCCTCTTAAAGACTCTTGTATTCCTTGCCTTCCTCTTAAAGATTCTTAGTACAAATCAGCTCTAACAAGTTCTGTCATTGAAAAACGACTCCATTTTGTTTAACAGAGTGCTTCTCTCACTTATCAAGGAGTACTAGATTTAACAAAGAATGTGGTAGTAGGAATCTGTTTATTATCCAGTAACACAGAGTCAATCGCTTTAGAAATTTTTCAGATGCATCAAAAGGGACCTCAAATCAGCTTCCATGAAAACACCACTGTGTTCTAGAGGAGTTCTAGACACAGCTGGCTGGTGAAGCATACTGGATGTATGAAAGCCAGGAGTGACTTAGTGAAAAAAGGAAAATATGGAGATGTGCGATATTAGACGTAGAAGACTGTGGCACGTATTTTATGCTCAGGAGTTTGGTGAGAGTTAGCACAGGCTTAGTAAGAAAAGAGTACAGGCTAGAAATCACATGGTTTGGGCTCAGGCCTTAGACCTCCTGCATACGAGCTCGTGGTCCCAGCTTCCTTCATCCCCTCGGTTACATTTTCCTCTTCCAAATAATGGTCACAGTAACACCTGCCTCACAATGATGGCTGTATAATGTAAGGAGATAGTAGGTGGGGTGAGACCAGTATAACAGGAACCCAAGTAATGCAATGTTCCTTTTATTCCTCAAACGACACACTCAGCTTCAGGCAGGTTGCCGGGCTCACTTTCCCCGCCCCACTAGTTTTTATTGTATTTTTTTCCACTCCCTTTTATCCTAGTTATATCCCCTTCCACCTCCACTCACCCTCCCCGCCCACTCCGACCACAATCCCGCACTGCTGTCTGTGCCCATGAGTTCTTTTTCCTTTTGCTTGATTCCTCCACCCCCAACTCCAGAGCTGTCAGCCTGCTCTCTACGAGTCTGTCTCTGTTTTGCTTGTTAGTTCAGTTTACTTATTAGATCCCACATATGAGTAAAATCATATGGTATTTGTCATTCTCTTACTGGCTCATTTCCTAAGTGTCCATCAGATGAGTGGGTAAAACAACTATGGTCCATTTCCACAATGGCATACTACTTGGCCATAAAAATTTTTTTACAGAAGAAAACTTTACCCTTTCAACAGCCTGGATGGACCTGGAGATCATTATGCTAAGTGAAGCAGTGGGTTTTAAAGGTCCAAGTTATCTGCCTTTATGAAACATTCTTACATTTCTATTCAAACACGTCTCTATCTGCTGTCCTGGGGTATGTGACTTAGCAAAATTTTAATCTTGTTGCCGTCTGATGGAGCTCATAGGCACTTATAATCTGGTGGCTGTTCATTACTGAGTTGTCCACATGTCCTCCTGAGTCTCAGACACAGTGACGTTGAGCTGACCACTGGGCTAGGCAGGCCCTCTGTACTCGGAGAACAGTCTTTTCCTCAAAGTCAGTAGGAGACAGTGGTACAGTCTGAGGGACTTCTCACTCGATGCTTAGCCAACCCAGCAATGCCTGTGCAGCTGCTGCGCGATATTTGTCAAGGCCCAGGGTGACGCTGTCATCTAGGGCTTGTGAGACTTCATGGGTTGGAGCAATACTGCCAGAGGCAGTCTTCTCAGAACATTAATATTAAGCACCTCCCTCCCTCAAAGAAAACCAAAGAGTTCTCTTATACTGAGATAAGTTGAAGAAATGTTTAAATTCAACAGGTTTCTTTACTGAAGCTCTTCTCAGAGAGCTTACTGGGTCTTGGAAAGCTCCAAGAAGAGGCTAGCTTGAGCAGGCTTCTCAAACTCTGTGTCTTAGAGATGTCTGGCCTATGGAACATGTTTGGGATTGGGTGAGAGACCTCAGAAATTAATACTGACTTCACTGTGCCAGTGATCTCCGCACTGACTAATGACACAAAGGCAGCTGCACTCTGAAGTCATCTCAGACTAATGAAAGGTTGTAACTTATGTCTCTGTGACAAATGCTACTGATGGAAGTCAGTCTAACACATCATTTGGGGACTGCATGACCGACAGCCTGTGCGGTGACCACAGGAACAGAACTGACAGCAGAGCTGGGCAGAGCTGGGCACTGGTGAGCAGTGCTGTGTTTACGGAAGGAACTGTCAAAGTAAATATGAGAAAAACACAGGAACTCAGGACCACAAAAGGCCCTAAAGCATCATAAAACAACATATAAAAGAAGACCCCAGAAGAACATTTAAGGGAAGATCCATGTCGAGGTGAAGAAGGAACATTCTTCCACTTTCGTTGGTCTCCGTGAAATAAGCCAGTCCCTAGTGACTAAGACATGTAGTTGCTCAGCTGAGGAGAAAGGGCAGTTATCACACATAATTCTGATTTAAAGGACTGTACCTACAGACATTTTCCCTAAGACCCAAGTCTCCCTCACTGAGACCCTGTATTACAAAACTGACTTTCGTTCTTGTTTTCTGTGATGGACAGTTCCTGCCTTCTCTGCACATCTGTTACTTAGAGAATCAGGCCCATGCCATCTTGCTGTAAAAGGTTCCACGCACAGGTACTTCTCTCCCCATGGTGTTTGTAAGTTCCTTTAAAGGAAGGACCGACTGTACGGTATTGACCTTTGGATCCCCAACTCAGTACCCGGCACGTGGAATGACAAGAGAAGTTTATCGTTGCCCATCACTATCAAACATTTGCTGCTTCTACGTTCATAAAGAAAGGTGAAGACAAACAGACGGAAAAAGATGTTACTCTTTAGAAAACAAATACATACACCCCTGTCACTTGGCCTCAGATAGACATTCTTTTTAAATGCAGAGAAAATTTATATTTCTAATTACAGAATACAGAGCACAATGTGGATAGCTTCCGTAATTAAACAAAGCCTTATCTGATGTCATGGTGGGAGTCCAGCATCTTTGTCCTTATAATATCTACCTCAAACTTTAGATTTCCCCCATGGTTCATATTATGCCTTCTTACCAGGCTGCAGATTTCATATTCAGGTTACTTTCTTTCTTTCTTTTTTTCCCCATCTAAGTCCAAATTACACAAGCAAACACTAGCTAAGATTCCTTTTTGCCCTCTAAAAATGTTTGCTGATGATTTTCGGTGCCTTAATATATGCTGAATGTTAAGCTTGTTTTAAAACTGAGAGTGACACAAGCCTACTTTAATTGTTTTTGCAAGAGCTAAAACATCCCTGGTGTAATAACAGACCCAGCTACCCCCCGCAGGGGGCAAAGTTGACCAGGCAGCTCTGATGCTGAGCCCTCCTCCTCCCCTAGTTCCACCTCTACCCAAGGCTTTATTCATTTTCCACTGCCACCGCCACTCATTTCAGGGACTCACAGCTCCACCTCGACAACTTTGGTTTAAGTATGGACACTGAAGCTTTCTTCTTGCGCCCTCAGATTCCTCAATACCAGCGGCCTGAAGGAAAAAAGACAAAGGCCAACCACCACACACTGACAATTCCTCATCTACATCATGTTCTTCTGTCCTGTGGTTCTAGGCCTTTGCACATGCCACTCACTGTCTGCCCCCAGGGCCTGTCCTCCCTTTTCTACTCTGGAACCCCCTACTAATCCTAAATTTGGGATTAGTTTAATCCCAAGTCAAGTTTTACCTCTTTCGTGCAGCCTTTCTTGTCCCTTCCTTACCCCTTTAGAGTTGATCATTCTTTTCTTTGTGGCCTCACCATACTTTGTATTAGCAAGTACTACTGTCCCATGAATATAGGATTATATTTATTCACGTCTGCCTCATCATTTTAGAACAAAACTGGAGTTTAGAGCATGTCTTACTCATTTTCAACCCCAGTGTCTAGCATTATGCCATTGTCTTCCATTAATCCATTAATTAATTAACTCATCCCATAAATACTTATTGGTGATCTGGGGTGTCAGGCATGCTTCAAGGTAATAGGATCGTATAGGATGGATGGGATCGTGGCTTCCAGGGAACTCACACTCTAGTTGGGGGAGACAGTGGATGCAGAACACTAACCTATACACAGGTAAGTAAGATGCTTCTAGACTGGGACAGAGAGGTGGGGGAAGGTAAGTGTTTGGATTTGGGAGGTAGGGAAGGTTTACCGAGGAGGTCACATGTGGCTGAGGCTTGCATGACAGGAAGGAGACAGCCATACAAAGATCTAACAGAACAGCCATCCAGGTAGAATGAACTGCACAGTTGTGGAATGAAAACTCTAGAGGATTAAAGAAGCATTAAACAATGGTTTAGAAGGTATAGGTTTCTGTTTCTAAAATAAGTAATAGGAACCCAGTACTCAAAGGGTTCAACCTTTTATGAGATGACAGAAACGAAAAAGGTGTTGAGAAGCACCAGAAGCCTTCTGAATTTCCCTAGGATTTAGACACAGGTACTTACCTGTGTACGAGTAACTCTGGTCAGCTTTGTGGAGAGCGAGCCACGGTCCACACACCAAGGCCACCTTCTTCAGGCTCTCAGATATGATTGGCCCTGACCAGAAATATTTTTTTTTCCAGAAATGATATACTCTCTCTCCATATTGAAGTAGCCCCCACTGCCCCATTAGGAATCCGTGAAATTGTGTGTTTACACTTCTAATTGTGTGTGTGGCTCTCACACTGAACTGCAGTTGCGTGGTCTCTTCTCCCATCGAGAAGACAACAGTGTTTGGCTCTGTGATAATTACGAGCCTGTCCTGCCATTATTCATTACGGATGGACAAGAGTCAAGTCGCGGATTCACACTTACAATGGGGCTACTGAATGCAGCCTGTCTGGAACGAGGCACTTCGCTGGCTCCTTCTCCACTTCCCAGAGCGGAACAGCTCCCGGCCAGATGATTCGAGGACGTACTTCCCAAAGGCCCGTTCTGAACCGTCCTGCAGCTGGGGGCCCCGGGTTTTGCCATATTGCTGAGAGAGCCGGTGGGAGTGTCTGCAAAATCCTCATCTTCAGAGACAGCTTCCTGATAGGACTCTAACCTCTTGGCTGAGGGGTGAAAATCACACTGTGTCACTCACTACCTGAGAAGGACCACCTGCAAGCTGAATGTCAGGCATTTACTTAAACAGCTATTTCATACCATCTCCTCCTTTTCCAAACTTGGCCTCCAACCTCCCCTCCTGCAATACCCTTAGTTAATGAACTTACCTCATGGAGAAAACTAGAAGCAATCAGATAGGAATTCCCTTCTTTTCCCATCATTGAATCTACCAGCCCATCTCCATCAGTACCCAAACTCTCTGTCGTCCCTCTTCTTACCACGGGTAAAGGAGCCAAATGCCAAACTCTCCACTCATGATCTGCACCCACCCCTCCGGCTTACTCAAAGACTTCACCCTTATAATTCTCTCCTCGTTCACCTACACCAGTCTCTTTGCAGTGAATCTCATGGCTTCCTTTCCTGTCTGTCCACTGACACTGCTCTTGTCAAGGTCATCCATGTCACCGAATCCAATGATCGCATCTTGTCTGCATTTTACTTGAACGCTTAGCAATATCCAACAGAGTTGACTTTATCCTTGAAATGGCTTTTTGCTTCTCTAACACCACAGGTACCTGTTTTTTCTCCTATTTACAGTAGCTGTTTCAACTTAGCATCTCCTGCTACCTTCCCAGAAATGATATACTCTCTCTCCCGCTACCTTCCCACTCCCTCAACTCTCAAATATTGGGTTGCTGCAGAAGACCCTTCACTTCTCCAACTATAATATTCCCCCTTGGTTGTGCCATCTGGCCCCATCTTTGAAATATCATCTCTTTGCACATGACCTCCAGACCTATATCTTCAACTCGGGCCTCTAATTGGAATCCAGAGTCGACACTTCCAGTCGCATGTTCAGGAGACTCTTTGAGCAGGTACCTGCATGGCTCACCCCCTCACTTCCCTCCAGCATCGCATCGTGTCCCCCTGTCAGCGAAGACTTCCCAGACCTAACCACAGTATTAACTGCCAATCCTAGCCCAGCACTTGCCACCATCTAGACACTATATATCTTATTTGTTTATAATTTTACTATTAACCCCAAAAGGGCAAATCATTTTATCTGTTATGTGAATATGATATCCCCAGAGTCCAAAGCAGTGTTGAACGATACTCAATGAACACGTGTTAAATTAGTAAACAGATAACTTAAACTTGACAGGTGACAATAGAACTCTCCTTTTCTTCTCCCTCAGACTTACTCTTTCTCTGTCTTCCCCAACTCTGTAAATGACACCTGACTATCTAGTTACCTATGCCAAAAACCTAGGATTCTCCCTGATTCCTCTCTTCTTCCCCAGCCCCCAGAGTCAAAGCATCACCAACAGCTGTCCACTATGCATCCAAAACACATCCCAAATACCTTGAATTCTCTCCATCGCCATTACCTTCATCCAAGCCATCATCATCTCTCAGCAGGACCACTACACTAGCCTCATAACTGGTCTCCCTGCCCCTCAGCAGCCCACTTCTCACACAGTAGCTGGAGTGACCTTCCTACAAGGTAAAGCACAGAACTCTCCAGTGGCTTCACAATTCACTCAGAATAAATCCTGAACCCCTTTTCTTGGCTTACGTAACTCAGAATGAGCTGACCTCTGCTGACCTCTCTAACTTTTTTGCCTCTTCTTTTTCCACACTTTCACTAAAACTCAGCCTCAATGGCCTTTCTTTTACCTTGAAAATTGCCCAGTGCATTTCAGCCTGAGGGCTAGCTAGCCCAGCTGCTCCCTCTGATCGAAAGGCTTTTGCCCCTGAGCTTCCAAGATTATGTAACTTAGATCTAGGCTCTAAGGTCCCCTTTCAAGAGGTCTTGCCCAGTCACCCAATCCTGAATAATCTTTACTACATCATTCCATTTTAATTCTTTGCAAGCCCTTTTTACTGTTTAATATTTTTCTTGATTTGAAAATTAATTGATTGGTGACTGTTTTCCCCAGGAGAAGCTCTACGAGAGCAGGGACCCTATCTGCCTTGCTCCTCATTACGTCCGGTGTCTGGGAGACACAGTAAAGCCAACACGCACGCACTTGGTGGACTGCCAGCTGTCTGTACGCTGCTTAGTCCATGGACCAAATTGCTAAGTTGCAAGGTTTTAAAACATTAAACGGCTGGTCAGATGTGTGCAGTTTAATTATGTATGTGTAAGGGGCTATTTCCAAGCAGAAATATTCTTTATGGAGATATCTCCTAAGCAACACTTTTGCTAGAAAAGCCCGAAGGATTAAGTTGTTTTCACTACAGTGAAAAGAATGTCTTAGACTTAATGTCTCCCCAGAATTCAGTTCTTGGGAGAACTGGCCGCCACCATCACCCCTTCAGCATTCAGTGTGTGTGCGAGTGCGTGTGTATGTACGGACTCATTCCTAAGCCACTGCGGAAAGGAGACCAGAAGCTCCCGCTGGATGGAGTACAGCAGCGTTCGCAGGCAGCATCAGCACCTGAAGCAGCGCAACACTCCACGGCTCACAACAGGAATTCTATCACCTCACTGTCACGGCAGCAGCTGATTCTGAGTCCCTCCGTATCCTCCCTGCGTGAGGGGCCACAGAAGAGACGCACTCACCGGTCAGCAGTGTGTACGTTCAGGGGCTGGGCTGGGAGAAGGCTGGGATTAGCCCTCTTAAATGTTACAAACACGAAATTATAAATGCTACCAATACAAAAAATAATGCAGTGCTTTCCACTATGTATTTTATGAAACATTAATGCTGCAAAATACTTCTTGAAAATATAAGATCTATGGTCAAATAATTTTAGAAAACTCCAGCCTCACCAATGACATAGAGGCTTAACAGGGATGTTCACTGCAGCATTGTTCACCACAGCAAACGACTGCCAACAACCTAAACCAAGGGGCCAGTTACATAAACTACGGCAATTCTTACACGCAGTATAGAGTAACCATTAGAAGAGTAAGGAGATAATGGAAAGGGAGTCATGATGAAGTCTTCAGAAAAATGAGTATAAAATAAAAGCACACGGTGATGCCACTTTTGTTTAAAAACCACATATTAATGTGCGCATGAAAAGCAAGCTCCAAAGAAATGCACTAAAGGAGGCATCAGTCCTTCCCTGACGTGGCAGAGAGAGGCTCAAAGCTAGAGGTTCTGCTGCTGGCCTTGAAGAAACCAACTCTCGTGGGTCTGGCTGCCTCGAGGACCTTAGCAATGACCCAGGCTGAGAGCCAGCAAAGAGGCAGGACCACAGCACCATAACCTCAAGTCTCAGAATTCTCCCCCAAACCAATGAGCTAAGAACAGGCTGCTGAGCCTCACATAAGATCATAGTTCCAGCGGACACCTGGATTTCAGCCTGGGAGAGACCCCATGAGACTCCTGACCTATGAGATTGTATATTTGTATTGTGTTAAGCCACTAAATTTGTGGCAATTAGTTATGCAGCAATAGAAAGCTAATACAATCATAAATCATAAACCAGGAAAATATTTGCTTCATAAAGAAGAAAGGGATAATATCAGAGCTAATAGTCGAATTATTTAACAACTGGTTCAATCTAAGTACGCAAATGAAATGGACGCTGGCCACACATCGCTTAGACCAGGGCATGCAAGCTGAACACCAGCACTGACGTAATGGATAAAACTCCCCCACAGAATAGTAAGAATAAGAACAACTCCTGAAGTTCAGGAAAAGCACAGGGAATTCAAATGACCAATAAACATATAAAAAGTAAAACGTCATCAACAAATTACAAACTAGGACAATGAAGTGCCACCTGTGTCCACAAAAATCACACAGACTAAAAACAATAACTTCATCCCATTACAATTGGACATGAAAAACAGGCATTTTCTTTTAATTTATCTGTCATAATTTTTAATCTTATTTGTCTATCTTCTTGCTCTAAATTCCAAGCTATAAGATATCATGGACTAACGCCACCTATTAGGAGCTCACAAAATATTTTGAATAAATAAGTAATGATAATTGAAAAGTACTGTTATAATAGCAAACTAAACTTGACCACAAATAATGCAACACTATGCACTTAACGTTATGAACTGATTTGCGAAAGCATTCACGAGATACTGTTGAATAAAAGAAGCAAATTGCAATACAATATCATGACAGGCTCTAACTCCCAAAACGGAAATGTATAAATAGATATGTTCACATTTAAAGGAAAATGCATGAAGAAATGGATGGTTATATATTCATCAAACTGTTAATGGTGGCTAACCTTGAGAGAACAGGGCTTTGAATTTGTTTTGAACATTTCTCAGAATTATCTTCATAGGAGCACTTATTACTTCTATAAATAAACATAAAGTTCAATTCTTTAAGAAAAACTTGTGATTTACGTATCGATTTCCTAGTGTCAGAATTTCAGCTCATCTTATTAATTCTTAAACAATGTGATCTTAACCAAGAATCCATGAATACTTATGGGCTGAGTGCTGGGGTTAGGGGGAGCCTCTAGTCCTTCTGGAATTATTTTCAAAATATTTTTTAGGATATGGTGTATATTTTCATTAGATTCTCAAAAGCATCTATAATGCAATATCATTGTCACCATCTACAATCCCAGCCTCTACTTCTGTTGGTAATTCACTTGCCTTTGGAAGAAACCATGGCAGCAAACTCCTTGACTTTGACCTATTAACTTCTGCAGGGATGGCAATCAAGCTTAATGCCCATTTGGGTGATTAAATACCCAATGTTAAATATAGCACTTCTATGCTAGAATTATCAAACCTTCAGGTAAGTGTGAAAAGATCAATGTTAAGGTTAGTTTTCACATACACCCAACACTCACCATTTTCTTCATGACAGTAATCAAAGCCTGCCACACTGCATCTCCGAAAAACCATCTTATTCTCAGTGAGCGTTCCTGTCTTGTCAGAAAAGAGGTACTGAATCTGTCCAAGGTCCTCGGTGATATTCAGGGCTCGGCACTGAATGGTAGAGTCCATTTTCTCATCGTAGAAATCCATATCACTTTGAATGAAATATATTTGGCCAAGCTTCACAATTTCAATGGAAACATAGAGAGAAATGGGAATCAAGACCTGAAAAGAACCACACAATTTAAAAAATGTTACAGATGGAAAAGAAAGGTTGAGAAATTGAATATAGCTGGGTAAGTAGCAAAGATCTTAAAACTGTATAATAAGCTCGACAGAAATTACCTGCAACAAAATGATCATGGTCCAAAACATATAGAACCCTGCCAACGGGGGTGCTATGACACGTCCATCGGGCTCCGGGAGGTGAAAGAAGGGCACGTGTCCGTATCTGCTCAACCAGATTCCGTGACCTTTCAAAAAACACACAGATGTCAAATGGATGCCACCTATGTGTTATGTAAATAGAGAACTCTATTTTTAAAAACAGGGAGATGAGAGCATTTATTTTGGTTGAACCATTATTTGTTTTGGGGAACAAATTCAAATTCAAAATTCTGTATGTTCCCTTGTCTGTCTCTCTCTATTTAAATCCCTTCCCAGGTCCCTTCAGTACTGCAGCCTGTATAACTGAATATCATCAATGTTCATGCTTTTCAGGCCAAAGAATGAGATTGAGATTTGAGGGGGAAAAATCCACTGGCAAATCAAGCCTTCTTACACAAGTCAGACATTCATACATTTTTGAAAGTAAAATACTTTTACATGAATATCTTGCTGAAAAGATGTCTGCAAATAGTGAATTTTTACCTACCCAGTGCACCGGTTAAACACATGATAACCAAAAGCAGAACACACCAGAGGACGTCTGTATTTGCTCTCCTTTCTAATTTGCTGCGCTTATACCTGGGACCACTGTTGTTCAGCATCGCTTTGGTTTCATGGCCTACGTAAGTAACACAACAGGTCAGAGAACGTGCAAATTAAAGCCAGGGAGCAAATATCATAGTTTAAAATCTCTCTGGCAGATCACTTAATAAAATGGAGTTACAGAATATAGTTTGCTAATTTAGCTTGCTTTTGTAATCCATTTAGAAAAACAGAGAGCGATGATTAAGTTCATCAATACAAAATATCCTTTCTGCTTCTGAAGAGTGCATTTTGAGTGAATGGAAAACGTTAACTCGTAAGAAAGCCCAGAGGAGATAGTAGTGGAAACCTACCTGCATAAACCACAATGCCCACGACGGCCTCCGTGTTTCTAATGGTGCATCCTCTAAGTAACAAATTTTCCTTGCTGAGGCCCACGCGTTCTTTGTTGGAATGCTCTCTGTAAAAAAGACAGCATACAGGTTCATTTTTAAACAGGCAGAGTGGGGATGTAAAAATAAAAATCACGGTTTTGCATTTTCTTGATTAGAGTATTAAGTTAGGCGGTTCACAGGAAAGTTTGCATATCTCTGGCCCATTTGCTTTGATTATTTCAGTTACCTGCTTTGGCTGGGAAAAGGTATAACAAGTTTCTAAATACCATTGTTTTTGAGTATTCTTTTTTTGTCAACTTCTAGTTTTATAGAAGCTCAAAAATATTCTAAATAAGGAACCTGTTTCTCTAGTACAAACTTTACTTATATTTCAGGTAATAAATAGTCGATGAGGTAGCAGTTATTGATAGAATTGAAAAAATCACCATTTTCAACCTGGATATAATAAAAAATCACTCTAGGCAGCGATAACTGATGATTTCTAAAATCATTAAGTAAAAGGCTGATGGGGAACTTGGTAATAAAAGGATAAGGCTGACCACACCAATCGTAACAGAACTACTGATAGGACAAGGGGACACCACAGGCCTGCACATAGTATGGGACAGGAAGTATATATCTCCATGGGAACCTAATCAAGCCTCTATCAGGGCAAACCAACCTCGGGTCTATGGCTTCTGAGGATCTGTGACGCCTTGGAAATCATGTGCAGTATTTCCTGCGTGTGTATGTGCATAATACGTTTGTCATTTTCTGGGGAGAGAAACTACTTCTTTTGTGAGACTATGAAAATGACGCTGGGCAGTTTACGGGATAATAAGAGGGCCATGAAACCTGTCAGCCACCACCGCATGGATTCAGTCAATCAAATCTGAAACGTGGCAAACTCTAGAGGCAAACTGACCTGATTTATTGGACACATGAAAGGCACGGGGGCCAAAGGAGGGCTGATTGCATCCTCAACACAAGGAGGATGCACTCAGCTCAGTTTGAAATGTGGTAAATTCTGCAAGCTACATGACCTAATTTCTTGGGAAGGGAAATTTGGAGACACATCAACCAAATACAATGTGTAGACCTGGGTTTGACCCTGATTAGAATAAGCTGAAGGTAAAAACTTTTTTTGAGATAATAGAAATTTGAACAAAGACTAGGCATTAGAGCAGGGGTCCCCAACCTCCAGGCCACATACCAGGTGTGAGTCTGGGCCCGTTAGGAACCAGGCCACACAGCAGGAGGCGAGCTCCAATGTGAAGCACTTGAATCACCCCAAAACCATCCCTCCACCCAGAGTTTGTGGAAGAACTGTCTTCCACAAACCAGTCCCTGGTATCAAAAGGTTGGGGACCGTTGTTTAGACGATGTTAAGATTAGTTAGATGTGATAATGATGTTACCACTATGGTTTTTTAAAAAGTCCTTTTCTGCTATGTCATCCCAGCGAAGTCTTCACAGTGGAAGATACAATGTAGGAGTCAGGAAGGCAGTGGGGTAATAATTGAAACAAAGTGGGAAAAATTTTGAAATAGTTAAACCCAGCCTGTGAGTGTTCATCATACTTCTCTTTCTAATTTTGCATATTTGAAATTTTTGTACTAAACGGTTTAAAAATTATCAAAGTAATTACTTGATTATATTGCCATGGTAGCAAAAATGCAGAGCAGAGTCTTTAGAAAAATTTTTAAAGTAAGCAGAAACTAATGTATTTCACGTAGTTTGAAAATGCCCTCTTAATTTCAGCACTAAAATTAGATTGCTTTCTAAGTGATACATTGCAGCCCATAAACTGTTTTTTTTCTTACATACAGAAAAATTGTCATTTCTGCTATCCTCGCTACCTGGCATTATAAGGAGAAAACACTTTTTAAAAAGTTTCACACCACAGAGGAGGAGAAAACAGATATCACTTAATTTTTAAAGCACTTTCTTCTAAGAAGTGTATTCCTTTCATATATACGGGTGTTTGTGCAAAGAATGAACCACAGGGTCATGGGCAGCACTAGAAGTGTCCTTGTATTTAATCTAATTCAACATCCTGGCTTTACAGGAGAGGAAATTCAAGTCCCAACATTCACGTTCCCAGGCAAGCACCACCCAACCCTCATCAGTGTAGCATGTGTTATCCACAGAACCTTCACAAGGACAGATTTAACACACAAAAGCATCACTTCTGAAGTTGCTTAGTGAATATTGATTTTTTCCCTTGGGATCCTTATTTTCACCATTACATCACTCTAGGTTACCATCATTGGATCGAAGCCCAGCTTCCTTCTTGGTTGCATCTGCCTAAACGCTAAACATGTCCTGCACCTGATGGGTGAGTGAAATTTGGCACTTAGGGCGTAGGACCTTTGGATTCCATATGAAGCAAAGACTAAACACATAGAGCGCTCACCCACTTGAGAACCTAGGCATCATCTATATCCACAGGTGCTGGGCACAGAAAAACAAACATCATCTTGGCTCCTGTGATCCAAGAGGAGGTAAGTGATATCAAATACTTAGGTCTGATGAGAATATTATAGCTATTATGATAGAAGTGTGATAGCACACAATGTGGACACAACCAGGGAGGAAGTCAGTTCTGCCTGAGGGTAAGATCAGAGAAGGCATCATATAGGGGGTGAACTTGAGCATCTGAATTTTTGTTGATTTTAGAAAACAGGCCGCAAAATAAGAAAAGCACGAGGAGCTAGTTCAATGGCTAAAAGCAATTCCACTGGAAAATCACTGATTCTCTCATTGAATGCTTCTCTGAAAGTTGGTAAGCCTGCTCTCAATATAAGCATCACCAGAGCACTAAGGAGGACAGAATCTGAGGGACAGCAGAGCAAGCGGAGAGTACCTTTCAGCTGTGGATTCCAGGAGGAAGACCACTTCACTGGTCAGACTGTACTAATCAGACAGGAAGGCAGCACGTGTTGAAACACATATCAAAAGAGCTTATCACGAATGCAGGAATGAAAGGGCAAGCAAACATGGCGTCCAGGAATCTGGGGACAAGTTGGAGGGACATGTCTGGGGACATGTGGAGAGCCGAGGACATAAAGGGCCTTGGGACTCGTTAAGGGGTCTGAAGCAAGTGCATAAAGCACTTAAGTGGCATAAGCCAGGCACGAAACTAGGTAAGACCCCAAATCTAGCTGCTTGTGCAAAAGGGATGTGGGTGCCACTAGAAGGCTCCAGAATGAATATGGTCATGATTTTTCATACTTCTTGGACGTGTTTCAAATCAATGAGTAACTTTTGCCAACCATAACTGTCCATGTGCTACTCTAATTCTGCAGAAGGGCACTGTCCTGGCATGTCACCTAAGCAGTTAGATCTGTCCAAACACCTCCTTCCAAACAACTAACATGTCTTGGGCTTAATGTGGAGCTTATGTAAGACATTCTTACACTACTGAAATTCCAGGATTAGTTTGAGAACAAGATTTTGTTATTTTTAAAATGTACATAGGTAAATATTTACCAAATTATTAAGGTGTCTAAACATATGGCCATAAGTGATTTATCTTGGATATAAGTACACAAAAGTCTTATCAAATTAAATATAGTTGCATCACACAATTCCACCCACACCCACAAAGGTAAGTCACGTATCACTCACAGGAAGCCTCGGAATCTGTTGAGGTCATTGTTTGGACTTTCACATTCTATCCTACTGGAGAATTTCTCAGGATCAACTTCAGAGTCCTAAAAATATATATTTACATATATACATTTTAAGTAATAACACAAGAGGAATTCAAGGTTAAACCTTTAAGTGTTAAGTGTTTATCCTTTCACCCATTCTTAAGGTAAAACTAAGTTATCCTTGCCACAAAATTTGTGTCACAAATTGTCCAAATGAAGGAAAACACAGGCATAACTGTGAATGAATAAGCGGACCAGAACGGTCCCACAGCAAACATGGGCAAGCGATGAGCATGTCCGAGTCCCTTACTGGAATCCACGCACGACTCTGCAGGAGGGAGCGTCTACTCTACAGCAAACACTCTCATCCAGAAAGCACCAGAAAGCTGAAAATATTTTGCCATTGTTCTTCGACCACGTGGGTAGTTTCTGAGAGTAAGTGTATTTATATGTGAGCACTTTGCGCTCACAAACATTTGATCCCAGCAAACTTTACAAGTTAAAAAATAAGCTGGACATCAGTATCTTCTAAAATACTCAGCAGATCAAAAAATAATTCAAGAATGCTGTATAAAACCTATGAGCAAATATGCAGTGTCTTTACGGAACATACGCATGGACTCACTATGAAAAATTAAAAGGGAAATGAGATTTCTCCCTTTTAATTTTTATAAGACTTTTTGGCTAAAAATGCTATGGATATAGCTCATGAGATATGAATATATATTCATAGCAAACACATGGAAGATGTGAATTATGATCATACGATTTGATATGCTAATAATATTTCGAGTTCTTTTGATGTACTGGAGTCTATGTTATTTAAGTAGGGTAACTAATTGCTTCTTCCCAGTCCCTGGCGGTACTATAGTTAGGTCTCTCTACAGATGCTGCAAGGGAGACATAAAGAGGATCAGTCATTTGTTAAAGGTCTCAAAACAAGAAGGCATTTAGAGCCAGGATTACACGAGGTCATGGAATCCTGACATGAGGGAAGTGCTCACCCTTAACTGTGCTGATTAATTAACTGGCATCACTCTCAAAGTAGGTATTTAGTAGCATGTGATAAACTTCCAAGCTGTACAAGATTTTTACACATGTCAGGTATAGCAACGCTTACAAAAGTGACCAGGACAGTAAGTTCAGAGGCCTATCAATCACAGAGGATCCAAATACACAGGTTACAAGATGGGTCCGATGTGAAATCAGGTGATGAAATTTACTAAAGATAAGGGTATTCTTTGGCGAAAGCATGTTCTGGCTTACAAGTATAACACGAAGAAAATCTGACCTAATAGTAGTTCATTTAAAAGAAGACCATTAAAATTAAAAATACTTCATCTTAAGTGCTTCCAGAGAAAGGGAAGGAAAACTCAGAGTTAGGCATAATGTACAATGCCTTTGCATACATTACTTCACTTGAGTCTCACAGCAATGCTATGAGGAGATATCATTTCCATTTTAAGGTAAAGAGACCGAGGCATAAAGTGTGTCAGTGACTCACTCAAAGCCACACAGCAATTAAATGGTGAGTTGGAATTCACTGAAACTCATGTTAATTGATATAACCTCAAAGTCCTTGTTTCCCTCCCCATAGCACCATGAGAAAAGTTTAGAATCTCCATGGCATGAGAAGCCACAAAGGTCTTACTACTTGGTGTATAAGTAACGATAGACTTTTAGGAACAATGATCTATTTATGTCTCCAGCTTCAATACCAAAGTCTAAGCTTAAGAGAAATAAATTAGAAGATGATTATTTCTATTACAAAATAATTTTCCAAATTGCAAAATAATTCTTTTTTTACATAAATTGATTGGGGTGACATTGGTTAATAAAATCACATAGGTTTCAAGTGTACATTTTTAGAATACATCATCTGTGTATCGCATTGTGTGCCCACCACCCAACATCAACATGATTCCATTAGGTTCCTTTAATTTAGTTCCAAAAATATACATGCTGGCCAGACTGAACTGTTTGAACTCCAAAGTCATTGATCCTTTTATCTATAAAATATAACATACTTCCACTAATAGTGGGAGCTGAATTGAGCCTTTTGGGATTCTATTTTTAATGGGAAAATAAGTGCTAAATCTCTTTATCTACATGTAAAAATAAGCTTAGTCATTTTCTAAAAAAAAAAAAAAGTTAATGCCACCAACTGAAAACAAGTTATTTACCTGCTCTGCAAATCCTCGAACCACCTGCCTCTGTTTTAAATTGCTCTCCCCGTCGAGACCGGAAGTCTCGATGTGGCAGATCCCATCTGGGTCACTGGAGAAGAGCACAACCATGTCTGCAGGGACGACCTCGTTACAGGACAGGCGAATAAAGTCTCCAACGGTAACATCTTTCCAGCATCGATCAAGGTATTTTTTCTCTTTCCTAAAATTGAAAAACAAAAACAAGTTTAAAGAGAAGAATATCAAGCCAAAACCATATGTAGTAGTGTTTAAGCTTCACTATATCATTTAAAGCACGTTTAAAGTATTAGGGTGAATTTTAATCCATTAAATGCTAAAATGAAGCCAGAGAATTGTGAAGCCTAAATTCCATAACTTGCTTTACCTGGAAATTGAATTACTAGCCGCTAAAACATTTTTCAGCTCTTTTTTTCCCATGAAATTTTGAAGATTATGTTGTTTGAGTATAATTCTAAAATAAAATTAAAATCACTATTGGATGGGTTTATGTAAATATGTAGCAATTCCTGCACCTTCCCTGGGGTCGGGGGAAGTCAGGGGTCTGGAAGTGCACAAGGCACAATGTCTGCTGTCCGAGAGCTGCCCACCTGGCAGATGGGATGGATAATTAAAGAAAACAGAGAAGAGAAGGAGTAAATACCCAGATACAACATTTAAAAAATCATCCAGCCTTGACCAGCATGGCTCAGTTGGTTGGGCGTTGTCTGCAGAGTGAAAGGTGGCTGGTTAGATCCTGGTTGGAGCACATGCCTGGGTTGCAGGTTTGGTCCCGAGTCAGGGCGCCCAATGAGAGGTAACCAGCTGATGTCTCTCTCTCACATCAACTTTCTCTCCCTCTCTTTTTCCCGCCCTTCCCCTCTCTCTAAAAATAAATAAACAAAATCTTTAAAAACATCATTATATGACCATATTAACAGATCTACTTAACATTTAATAGAAATACTGGTTAAAATAGTCTTGAGTCATTGCCATTGATTCCTACAAAATAACATGGCAAATTTTATCTCTTTTCAACTGTAGTTTATTCATTCTATATAATAAATTGTTTTAAAGGAGAGATGCATCGTGTGAGCTTGACTTTCCTGAAATACTCTGCCTTACGTTAATGTTTTCTGCCAAACTTCTTATGTCTTTTCATGCCAACAACATGAATTATGCACCACAAAGCATTCTCCTCAGAGTAGTATGAGGACGTTTGTATTACAGAACATCATATCAGCTAGATAAGCGGCATTTCACATACAACGCTGCCAACAAAAGTTAGGAAAATCTGTCTCATTCCCCCATTGCCTCCCAAATATCTATAAAGGCCTGGTATTTGTCACAAAAATGCACTTATTTTAAAGGTAAAGATTTATTTTCTATTATAATTATGGGGCTAAATATTTAAAGTCATTGTCAAAGAAGCCTGGGAAATAGTTATATTCTAAGTTATATTGCCTATATATTTTAAAAACTAACACATCAGATTAAATAGAAATGCCACCTTGGGCCAACACTTGTATTAACTTCTGCTGTACAGAGTTATATCAGATATTTCAAGAAATTTAGCTTAAGGGACTAAGAAGTACATTTTTAGAACACATTCTCCTAAAATATCTAGTGCACCATGATGAATCCAACTAAAAGAAATCCTTGACTAGCTAGAGTTTATTAGTTCATAGAGAAAGGTAAATCAATGGTTTATTTTGTCTACCAATCTTTTCTCTAATGTTTGTGCACACCAGTTCACTCTTCCAAGGAGGGAGTAATAGAGAGAACATAAAAAATATAGGTAGAGTCATATTTTGAAGGTTCAGTCCTACATGCCATTCATTGGAGCAGGAACTTCATTCCATAGAAAATGGGGAGTCACTAAAGGTTCACAGGAAGAGGAATGTGAGCTTGTCTATTTGATAACTCCTGAGTCAGAGGAGTGGATGCATTGTTGGGTGCCAGGCTAGTTAAAAGCAGGAATGGCCATGAAATCAATGGGAAGTTATTCAAATAATTCAGGAGTGGGGTGTAGATGGTCAGAATAAAGGCAGTGGGAACAGGAATGAATAGCAGGAACTCAAATCAAGACATTTTGGGTACTAGAGACAGCAAAGGTTTTTGACTTACTACATGTAATACAGTGACAGTAAAGATAATGAAGAGTGACCAAGGATGAGACTCAGGTTTCTAACTTGTGAGGTGGAACAAGGAATGGCCCTTTTACTATGTCTCGGATTTCAGAAACAACTGGTTGCATCACAGGGATGGTCACAAATTCAGTTTGCAATGAAAGCTGTGCAACAATTTGAAGATTCTGATCTGACCAAGGTACACAGAGGGCAGCTGACCGCAGGTAAGGATATCAGATTCCTTAGGGAAAAAGACTTCCAAGTGGGAGAGAAGGAAAGAAGACCCAAGAGGCAGAGATGTCAGAGAAATCAAGGGACAAGAAAATTTCAAAAAGGGAGCAATCATGGGGGGTGGGAAGCCAAAAAGGAGCCATGTCCACAGTATTTGGTTATTACGATACCTGCTGATCATGGAGAAAGGCAATGAGCATGAAATTGTTGGTGGGGACTGTAAAGGGAGACCTCCAGTGAATCCAAAAATGACTGTAGGTTGAAGAAAGAGAATATTTCACGAATTTAGCTATGAAAAGGATAAAGGGTGAGAGTAGTAACTGCAAGGAAAGGTAAGTCAAGGACAAAGCATGAGAGAATCGGGCATTCATGATGGATTCAGGGGAGGAGCCCACGGAAAAGGCAACGCAGAGGACAGTGGACTGAATGGGGGATGTCGGTTGAGGCTACACCGAAACCCCAAGGAATGGGATTAAGCACACAGATGAAAGGATTAAAATTACAATAAAGGGAGTGACCTCTTTATCTAAGGTCAGAAGAAAGCAAGTGCAGAGGCAGATGATGTAAGAAGGGATTTGAGTTATACAATTCACGCTTAATGGGCTCTCCTTTTTCCACAAAGACAGCTATAAGGAAATTAGCTGAGAATTTGTGAAAGTAGGGAATGAAGACAAATTTAAATATTAGGGTTAAAGATTTTATTTTTTGTTCAAACATAGGTAAAGTTTTTCTGAAGGAAAAGCTTATTTATTCTATACTGGAACAAAATGTAAATGGAGCCAATTTTGCAATGGAATTAACTTCATTTTTCGCCCATCGGGTGCATATACCAGGATTTTTTTAAAAAATAGCTCATTTCCTAATAGCCAGCTAGGTTATGTCAATAAACATCTGATCTTAATTTATGGCAATTACCATGTTAGTGCTAATAATACAACGGACACACTATGGCTCCATTTCACAAATGAGAAAAGACAGGCTTTGACAGGTTAAGTAACCTGCTCAAGGTCACAGGGCCCCGAAGTGGCCCTGGAATTTGAAACAAGGCAGGTAGCTTCATACTCCATCTCTCAAGAAGTAAACTTATTCCCAGTTATAGCCACTTGCTGATGATCACAAAACTGAAAACATGGTTAGATTATGCATTACAAAGCAAATTTCAAGATCACTGCTTTGGAAAATGTCACACATAAGGTAATTAACTTAGGAGACCACTGATACATAGTCTCATTGCAAGAATTGTGAAGTTCTATGAATTTGTGAGATAATCCTAAAATGTTACTTTAGCTAGCATTTTAAAACTCCTAACATCAACATGGTGATTTTCCAAGATCAGAAAACAGTATAAGTTCCTGGAGTCCTGGCAATATATTTATTTTTTTGTTTAAGCCTCTAACTCTCCCAGTGCCTACCCTACAGCAGGCACTCAAATCTGTTGAATGATTGTCTTTTCAACACACTCCTATTGTCTTTGAAACAAACCTGAGAACCTTACAAATAGCTGCTATTTGAAAGGCAACATTAAAAAAGTCAAGTTTTCTATAATAGTTCATTGTAACTTAATTGGGGTGTAATAGGATTTAAGAGTTTAATTTCTATACTAGTGTTTGTTATTTCGCAATGATACTTTCCCAAGGAAAATTAAGCGCCTTGTGAAAAGACCATATGTTACAAATAAGAACCAAATTATCTGCACAGAAACGCTAATTTGCTTCTTCCATGAGCTTGCAAAATGTAATGGCTTCATACTTTCACCCTAAATACTTTGTTCTCTGAAGTGATTTCTTTGTATTTCATAAGAATTTAAGTTATTAGCACATTTAAATCAACAAAGCATGGTCTTACAGCCTATCTTAATTTCTTTAAATCCTTATATATTTTTTAAGAACAATTTTAGGGGAAAAGGTAAGCATTATTTCTTTTACAATATCAAACCAAAGGACATCACATAGAATATGGATAGGAAAGACATAGTTACCTGATTCTATTATGAAAGGAAATCATAAATAGATATCTTGAAATGGACCTTAAACAACTGAATAGAACATCGCATCTTATCTTTAAGTTTATATGTAAAGCATCTGAAATTGATCTGGACTATGTCTAAAAAGACCCCTGAGAAAAAATTACACCAGGTTCCCCATTAGGCAATTTTAATATTTATGAAATTGTAGTGTTTTAAGGATTTCTCCAATACTGATGAAATAAACTGATAATGTGACAAACATAAACTCTAGCTAATAGTTATTACTATCCTATAGTGATCATTATAATAGTTAACCTTTATTTAACACTTAGAAAGGGATAGGCACCATGCCTACTTTTTTATTACTATTATATTCATAATGAAGGGAACTGAATTTACCTAGCTAATGTAATTTGCCCAAGGCTACACAGCTGCTGAGTAAGAAAACCAAGATTAGAATTTTCAGAACAATCTAGAAAAGCAGACAAACACATTAGAATCGAATCAACTCTAAATTAGCATTCAACAATCAACAATTATTTATATATAGAAATTTGTATTTAAAATACACATAAGAAGTATGCTTTCAATTTGCTGAATTTGGTGTTAGCTGGGTAATCTTAAAATTGAGCAAAATCCAGATTTTGTCCAACATAGGATCATTGTAAAATACCACTTCCTACAGCTATTTATTAAGGGTGAGACTGTCTCAACATTTCACCTCTTTGTCCCTGGTACATGATAAGGCCTTAAATGTCAACAAATGACTCACAGCTCTGTTTTAGTCACATGCTCTATGACTTTAACATGAAAACTTTAAGCTTTTCCTATTAATTTCATTTTTCTATATAATCTGTCAATTTTTCTGGTAAGATAGGGTATTAACATAAAATTAGACATGAGTCCAGATTACACGGCTATAAGAAAAAAATAGAACTAAGTTTTCTTTATCCAAGTACAGCTCAGACCATCTGACAAAGGAGAAATAAAGTTTTCTTCATTTTCTTTATAGAGCTTTAACACAAATATTGAGAAAGCCACTGAAGATTGCAGAATCCCACAGATTTCACCTGAGATACTTCTTCGGTGCTTTCCCTAACCATTTCTTCTACATCTCACATACAATTGAAGACAGTTCAATGGTCACAACAAGCTTTTGCATTATTCTTTTTTCTAAAACAAAAATTATGTCACCTGGTTGAATTCTTGGCCAGTCAAAAGAGCCTTAAATTTGTTCAGCATATACTTCTGTTTATTATAAAAGTGGACTTGAACCTAGACACCCTTACCCTGACTTGGTAACTAGAATAGAATAGAATCTCTAGTCTGACAAGTTTAGAATGACTGTGTATGCACTTACACTCTATGTGAGCACCAAAGTCAACCCAAGAAAAATACCAGATGCTCCGGCATCTCCGAAGGCAGAGGGATAGCATCTGTCCAAGGAAACCTGTGACGTCTTCTCAAAGGCAGAAATAGGTGCCTACCTTTGCCCTCAAAGTTGTCTTTTAGATCTTCACATTTTCCCCCTTAGGGATTTAAGTCAAACTCCTAACTTCAAAATCATCTCAAAAGGGACTGGTGACTTTGAAGCTTTACTCTGAAGCCATTCCCTCCTTCCAGAGCTTCTGCAGTGTTCCTGTTTGCCCAGTGGGCATTTCCACTTGGAGGCCTGTCTTGCCATTATTTCTAATGCATTCTACCTGAGGGGAATTCAATGTTTGGTATTTCTATGAGATGTTATTTTATCTTTGAAAGCCCCCAAATCACAAAAGTTCACCAAATGTGGTTGGGTTCTTCTTCACAATGTCTCTTCTTTGAACCCCTTCCTGTGCTTTGCATTTACCCCCAGTAATGCCCTGGACTGATCAGCAGAAACAGATCTACTTTATCAGTAGAGGCTGTTCCCCTGACTGGAGGAGACCAATATTTCCAAAGCACGGCATCACTGCTTTCACCGCAGTACTTCTCCGTTCAAAAGATGGATTCTCTACCACTAAAGGAAAATATAATAGCGAACTTCAGGTGTCAACGTCACTGGGCCACAGAGTGTCCAGATACCTGGGTAAACATTTCAGCATGTGTCTGTGAGAGTGTTTCTGGAAGAAATTGGCCTTGAATTGGTGAACTGAGTACAGTGGATGGCCCCCCGTGGCACAGGTGAACATCCCCCAATCTTTTCAGGGCCTGAATAGAACAAAAAGGTAGAGGAAGACTGAATTTACTCTTTGCCTGTTGAGCTGGGATATCAGACTTCTGACCTCAGCGCTCTTGGCCCTCTGGCCTTCATACCAGGACGGAAATCTCCATAGCAGCTCTCCATCCCTCAGACTCTCCAGCAACACCGTGGCCTTACTGGGACCAGTTTTCCGACAGCGGGACCTTGAGGCCTCCATAATCACATGAGCCAATTCCTTACAATAAATCTCATTGCTATTGGCTCTGTTTCTCTGGAGAACCCCAACTAATACACTGCTCACGCACTAGCCTGATGGTGGAGTCCTGCCACAGTAGGCCTTAAGTGTCCCACAGTAGGCCTTAAGTGTCCGCTTTAACTTTTTATTGCTTGTTATTGCTCTTTTTTTTTTTTGGTCATCCTCCTCAGGCCAAGTGAATATATTCACTACCTTCAAAATACTCCATAATCATCTCAAGTGAAATCATGAAGTGAAAACAGGTGACACCATAAAGTTGTTTGGAAAGCACTCAACATACAGGATTCAGAAATCTGTTTACAAAATTGTTCTAATGATGACTTCTTCGAAAAATAGATACAGTTCTCATGAAAGGGAACCCCTAGAGAATTAATGATGTGAACTTTGTAATCCATTTTCACAAAAGCCACAAAAGTAAGGGCTTTTCTTTGATCTACTAATTCCATTTCTAATTAACATGGTAAAATAACCAATCTTCAAAACTTTTGTATCATACTCACTGAAGCATATTTTTCAAAATTATGCAATTTGGGAAATATTTAAATAAATTAGTCATACGAGAGACAACACAGCTATATAGCTATCAAAACACTTTCTTGATGGATAAAGGCATGGGAAAGGCTTGTGGTGTAATATTAGGCTAACAGGTTGGGAACACGATAATGTAGTATTATCTCAACTTGGTAAAACAGACACACGGTCTGCACAGGACTGGAGAACACACCACAGTGTTACAAATAGTTGTTTTTGGACATTAGCATTGTACGTATAATATAATTTGGAAATGCAGGCATATCATATATAGTCAAGTTCAAAACTCATCTTAATGGCCTGCATTCGTGGCTATGCAGGCTCTCTATTCCATAAATATTGGGAGTGCCAGTCTCCGAAACAGCAAACAGGCTTCTGAAAAGACCTCCTGCCAGGAACGCCCTCTTGTCATTGCGGCAGGGCAAAGGGTTTTACCAGCCTCTATCATTGAGCCCCTCCCCCCATAAAAACAGAACCTCCTTCTCATTTTTCAGAATTCCCCTTCTCCGCAGCTAGCTCTTGTAGTCTCTTTGTCATATTGCCTCTTGTTTTTCACGTCCTTTCATATTCTTCATACCCCATCCTCTTCAAATCCCAAACTGTAACAACTAGCATCAAAAACTATCTGCTTGTTTTCATTCTTAGGGTTTGACGTTTAATTCTTTCAGTTTCACTTATGAATTATAAAAGGGCTTGACTCCTGGGTTAACAATGTCTCACCCACTTTTGTTTTCCTGTGACGCATGAATTAAATTCACTGGAAGCTTTGATAAATATTAGTGGAAAACACCACCACTGCCACCACCACCACAAAAAGGGTCCTGGTCACACGTAAGGGGGGAAAAGCTACATGCTGCCTGTTTCTGAACAATGCCTGTGTTTTCAGCTCCTGTTCTACTCACCTACTGTAAACTTTAGTGACCGAGTTGTTGATCCGCTTGTCAGTTTTGTATTTCCGGTAATCCTCCAAGCCATCTTTAATCGCGATAATTGTAAGGACCACCACCAGAGGCAGCATCGTAATTTCCTTTTGGAAGGCTTCTACCAAAGGCACCCAGTTCAGGACGACTAGAAACAGGAAATATAAGTTGGCGGCTCTGCAAAACACACACACACAAGGACATGTTTACAAATCATAGAAACACCTAGAGCAAAAGAGGCGATGCCAGGGGTGTCCACACGGCCCAGGATGGCTGGGAACGCGGCCCAACACAAAATCATAAAGGTACTTAGAACACAAGATGACTCAGTGATTACATGTGGCAATGTATTTAATGGGAGGCCCAAGACAACTCTTCTCCTTTGAGTGTGGCCCAGAGACACCAAACGTTTTGACACCCCTGCTCGGGTGTTTTTCAACGAGCTCCTATTAGTGGGTTTTAGATGCTACAGAATGAAGAACTAGCAAAATCTAACAAATTTGAGGAACAACTGATTACCTAGCTCAAGGCATACTTTAATAAATAGGAGGTATTATTTATTAAATATACAATAGTATTTACTATTGTATTTACAGTCTTAAGGGTGTAACACATAAAGCATAATAGAAAATACTACTCTCTTTTTAAAAGTTAAAAAAATAGAAGAAATTCAGCATTAACACATTATAAAAATAAATTTTTAAGTAACCTAGCTTTCTATTCGTCAGAAGTTAATTTGTATGTCCAAACGCTACATTCAAATAAGGCTCAAAATAAGTAACAAGCCTGAAGGTTTTTTTTCCCCTGGAGACCAACCTTTCTATTTCTGCTATTCAAAACCACTTTCTTAAGAACTTTCTCCATTCCTCTATTTACATATGTAAACACGGCTCCACAGCCCTCTCAGGTAAAGGCAAGTGGCCCTTGTACTTAAAAGAAATACATGAAGTCTCGACGCTGCATACTCCCCTGAATTTTTATCACACTTTTTCCTGTTAATCTATACACATTTCCCCTTCCTCACTTCCAACTCCTTTTACTCTGAAAATTTCTTCCTTAACCCTTTTTGCTATTTTTTTGGCTGAAATTATTTTCATGTGGACTGCATCCAGACCTACAGTGCTGGCCCTGAACTCTTCAAGGTTCATATTCTAATTCTATCAAGTGCACTAGATTACAAACTCCATAAAAGACAGAAACGCCCACAGCATTTATTTTTATTATTTTATTTTAAATTTATTTATTTTTAGAGAAGGAGGATGGGAGAGAGAAGGAGAAGGAGAAAAACATCCATGTGAGAGAGAAACATTGATTGGCTGCCTTCCACACGCACCCTGACTGGAACGGAACCCACAACCCAAGCATGTGCCCTGACCGGAATCGAACCAGCAACATTTTGCCTTGAGGGACGATGTCCAACCAACTGAGCCACACTGGTCAGGGCCACACATAGCATTTAAAGCCATTAATTCAACAAATTAACATTTATACTTTAAACACATCCACTATCCAATAAGTGCATCTGGAACACATACAGAGTGGATGATGAGAATAAATACTGAATGCTGAGAATCTCTGTACTCACATTAGCACCTTAAATTCAACATTTACAAAAACAAAATAATCTCCTAGGCAAGATGCTTTTTTATTTGTCTTGAATTTTTCTGTTAATTTTCTGGGTCACCTCAGCTCAACACGGTCACTTCATCTTCTTACTCATTTCCCCCTATCTAATCTACAGCATCTGTAATAGATTACCTTTTTCTTCAATCCCACACTAATCTAAATTCAGATCTCCATTACAACTCACCAGGATACATACAGTATCTTCCTAAACGTTCTCTCTGCCTTCAGTTTGCCTCTCAGTGTGTGAGTCAGAAAGGATTACTTCCCAAGGCCTCAAGAAAATCTTCTGTGCTGCTGCTTTCCATACATCTACCTCCATCTGACACGTGCTTTGCTGACACCTCTGCCCTGAGGATCTCACCCACCCTCCACATTACGTTCAAATGTCACTCATTCTTCTCCTCCTATACCAGTCATATTACTCCTCTTTCAGAGGCTTCTATCCCACTTAGCAGCACTTCATGGCACTCATCACACTGGGACTTTTCTTTGTACACACATCTTGCTTCTCTTGATAAACAGCGAAGTCCACAGAAAAGGAACACCATTTAGACTTGCATTTCCTTCAGTGCCTAAATTCACAGAAGAGATTTAATACATACATATTAAACTGAATTTCATTGTTTTTTCACGTAAGAACTTCTTACATTTGCACTTGTTTCAGAGCTTTATCGCTCCATATCATCAAGTAAGAAAATATTAACATGCGGCACATGGTTTAATGGGAAGAGTGAACAAGCAAGAATGAGTAAACCCAAGGCCATGACCCCTGCTCTGCTGCTTATCTCTGGCATGAGACTGGCCACAGAACAATGTCAAAGCTAGTTCCTTAATCCCTAAGATGAGGATAACAACATCTCTGGTCAAAAGAAGGCATCTCACCAACAGTAAAGTGCTATGCGCGTGGAAGCAGTCACCATTCCACAACGTTCCCCACCAGAACTGTCCAAGATCCCATCGAAGGTCTTGGCCTCAGGTAACATAAATGTTATGAAAATGAAAAATCTTATATAACATTTAGAATGTCAAAAAAAATCTAAGACATTTTTCAAAAAATTACAAGTACCTGTGAAATTGTTCAAATAAATTTCTCGGCACAAAATTCAGAAGTGTGTACTTTGTAGTTCGTATTCGGTTATTCACGTAGGTTCCAGAGAACTTTTCATACTCTTCCTTGAAGGGCTGGAGGTGGGGAACAACCACCCGGTGCTTTCCCGCCAGCCTGGGGGTCTGAGAGGACTTGCCCCCACAGGCAAGCAGCGAGGAATAGTTGTATGGCCTCTCGTCGTCGTCCTGATTTGTACCGCCCATCAGCCGCTGCCAGTGATATCTGGCCCATGGAAGAGGCTCAGTCATGTCCAAAACGCGGTGAGATCCAGGCTGTGTAGGTGATCTGGTGAAACAAGCAAAAACCCACTAAAATAGTGCTCATTTGTTTCTGGAAAGTCTTGAAGAAGAGTAAGGATAGTAAAATTAAAAACTTTTTTCTGTAGCAAATAAATATATGGCCCAAAGGTTCAAGGTATAAATGGGAATGTAAAACTAATATTCGGAACTCCATGTTAATCAAAAATTTTTATTAAATAAAGGAGACTCCTTCTGCCTCCTGGGCTGATTTTCCGATCATCTAAGTAACAAGAGACAGCACCAAAAATGACATCCCATAATGCGATGTGAATAATTTGGGCCAAATGTACACGAATCCCTTAAATGATCTGATCATAAGTTTTGTCCTCTTCAAAATGGAACGCCACAAGTGACAGAAGTTGTGAGGATTGAATGAATACCATATAAGTCACCCACATAAAGCCTCATACAGAGTAAGAAGTCACTAAAACACTTTCTATGACGATTACAAAAATAGTCACAAGTTCTTTCCTTCCCTTTACGCGTGTTCCTTCACCCACCAAGTCAGAGAGTCTCTCTATCCATTGAGTCTGGACTTGACCATGTGCTTGGCTTTGCTAACGAAACACTAGTAAACGTGACATGAGCGGAGGCCTGCAATGTGCTTGCTCATGGGACACCACTGCTCTTGACCGCCGTGAGAACACATGACCCCTCATCCCCTGTGCGTCCGTCAGTGTGTGGGTGTGGCCACTGACCGCCGGCTGACTGCTAACTAACACGTGAGTGTGCCCAGATGACACAATCCAGGACGGGGATGGCCTGTCTCAACAGAGCTCAGTCCAAACAGCCAACCCGTCAACCTGTTATGTCAATAAAAGTTACATCAACAAGTTTTGGGGCTGTTTATTATAAAACAAAATCTAATTCATACAATCTCTTCCTTATATATATTTCCAAGTTTTTCTTATTTGCCAAGACATTCGGACCTGCCTGGAATGTAAGCTTGTTAATTAAGAGGGAAAAAGCTAACATTTTAAGAATATACTACATTACAGTTGTTCCAATTTCCCCCCTTTGTTCTCCTCTGTTCACCCCCCCCACAGTCAATTTTAACAATAAAAATCTTTTAAAAATAAAATAAAATTGATAATCAAAAAAATTATAAAACTTATTTTTTTCACCTTTTTAATGTTTCTTTTTCTGTTACTAATCCCATAATACATTATTTCACTGAATGTAATAACATGTGTGTAAACCAATCATTAATAACACAGTAACTCATTGAAATTATAAAAACAAAAGCAAAAAAAGGGTATACTATATGCCAAGCACTTTGCAAAGCACTTTATATGCATTATCTTACCTAAAAGGGACATCAGTCTGATAGCACAGATATTATTTCTATTTTAAAAAAGAGGAAGTAGGCTTAGAGAAATAAAGTAACTTGCTGAAATTCATATGGTTAGTAAGTAGGTAAGGCTGATTCAAATCAAATCTTTGTAACTCAACAGTTTCTGCTTTCAAATGTTCATGTGCCTCATTTATCTTTACACCCAGAGTAGCCGGCACTTAGTAGATGCCCAATAAAGTTCATCTGGTTTAATGAGCATGTCAGCAGAGGAGCAAATGTGTGCAGGGAGCAAGGTCTGGAGGCCTTGGTTTCTATCCTTGCGTTGTCAATGATGTTGCATGTACTTACCATCTTAGATTGGAGCTTTTGGAGATTTTTATTTAGTCAATTTGTGGGTGTGTTTTGATAATCTGAAGTTTTAACAAAACTCCCCAGATGAAATTTGGCTCAGGTGGCCTATGACCTCATTTGGAGAAAGTCTAAGTGACCAGCTCGAAACTAAACTAGGCTAGAAATACAGAGATGATTAGGACCTAGATCCCCTTGACTGGGAGCTCACGGTCTAGGTGAGGTATCTGTCTCCTGTAGATAAGGGGGCACGACTGTACTAGTGTTTTCTCAAACTTAGATCTTTTACTCCCGCTTCTGATGGAAGGAAAGCCAAGCTGAGCCATAAATGAGGAAACGGGGTGTTTCTGTTTCCTGTTCTCATACTACTTCTTTAACCAGAGTCTGCCAGGCAAACACCAGCTCAGGACAGTAACTCGCTCTCTCAACTGTTCCCAGGGGTAAGTACAGACACTCAGTAGACCAAATCGCTAAGGAACAACTTCGTGTGAAGCATTTTTAGTATTTTTCAAGAACATCGGTCATAATCCTACACTTTAGCCCACTCCACAGATAGCTGATTTGTTTTAGTTTTCTGATAATAAACAAAATGGTCCCATGTTTTGTTTGACCTAATATTATGGCACTGATTGGAACCCTGTCTTAAGAATTAACATTTTTTTAAACACACAAAGGACCAAGTGCTTAAAAGTCAATTACCATCACTTAGAACCAGAAAGAATGTTTTAGGTCTTGATACTCCACTCCTGAGTGAGCTACTGCCTTTAAAGGCAGGGAGATTTAGCATTTCACTAACAAAAATTATAGTTTACCTAAGTTTTTATTTAAGTCTCCATTCTTAATTTCATTTTTGGTTTAAGAGCAACTCCTACTGTGCAAAAATCTGAATCACAACAACCTTTCTGCGGGTTAGTGATGGGAAGGACGCCATTAAGGACTCACTCTATGGAAAGGCCTACAGGTTCCTGGGCTGAGCAGGCAACTTGGAGCCCAGCATTACCCAGGAATGCAGCACCAAATGACACCTGTCTCTGGGCACCTCACTTTCATGAACTCATATTAACATTTTAACTAGAATTTTAAAGTTAACCAATATGACTACAGATCCTAAAAATCAAGATTCTTAACACACATGCTAACTCTGGCAGAGAGGGGTTGAATCTGAGATTAACACAAACCAAATGCTATATATACCCAAGTTGCAATACTATTTCGCAACAAGATAACTATATAATAGGAAAAACAGTTTCACTGCAAGTAATCATGTATCACCATTACAGAAATATCCGATATATTAAAAATATGTATGTGTAAATTTCTTTATAATTGGTACAAGAAAATTATAAACCAATTTTAATTGTGAATATTGTTGGAAAAACTCAATAAAATTTAGCAAAATAAATATAACACTGGCAATGGGAATGTGAATTGCTATAATCTATTGGGTGTCACAAAATGGGAATAAAGAGGGAATAGGTGAAGACTGTTTATTTGTCTTTCTTTGTTATAATGAAATGTATTGATTTATAATTAAAAAAATAATTTTCAAGTTTTCAAAGGAAGAAGTTATAATGAGTAGCTATGAAAGAATCTAATGCTAGGCTAATGCTACCCTAAGCATTAGCTGTGCACAATGCCACATCATCTAGTATTCTATTCCCTCACAAAAACTGAAAAAAAACCTGTAACTAAAGTTAGAAAACCTATAAGCTATCACTTTTAGGCATAAGATCAATTAATATCAGAAATAAGGAAATATAAACTAAACATTGCTTAGAAAATAAGTATGTAATAACACTTCTATAATGGTTACTGCTTACAAAATACCTTTCACATGTCACTCACAACTTGGTATAAAGTTTCACTTCCAAGTTTCAGAGGAAGAAACAAAAAGTCAAAGAGGTTTTATAACTCAAGGCACCCAATTATTTGACTCCAAAGCTATACGATTTCCACTGTACGATTTTTCAACTATACGATTCCACTAATACATATAAATTTTAAAACAATCCAATATATATATTCATTTAAACTAGATTATTTCTAATTATAATATAATTTTCTAGAAGATATTAAAAACTACCATCCTTCAATAATAGAGTGTACCTAAAATATTAATAACAGATACCATGTTCCTTCTTATATACAAAAGTATTTGAAAGCAGACAGTGTTCAAAAACCCTATTTCCCTTGCCAAATGCTTAATGGAAATTTTGTAGCAGGCCAGATTATCAAAGGTAAATACAGGATAATGAATTCCCTTGGGCTCAGTTAGTGTTTAAAAATCTCTGAGGTCATCACCAGCCAACAAACAACTTGAAACATATACATAAGCTCACTTGTCTAAAGGAGAAAACATTCTTATGTATAGTGATTTCAGGAGGCTTTGTGTTCATGACCGTAGAAGTCCAGGACGGATCAGAATGTGCTGAGGCACAGCGCACACCCCCACATTTCTGATTCAGCAGGTCTGGGGTGGGGCTCAAGAACCCGCATTTCTAGTAAGTTTCCAGGTGATGCTCAAACTGGTCCTTGGAACACACTCTGAGAACCACGACTCTATCCTAAATCAATTTTTTTCAGTGCGTAAAACTGAAATTAGGAGTAAAAAGTTAGTTAGACAGTGCTCCTGTTACTGCGCGGTCCATCTCCTTTGAGTGTGTAGACCAAAGCTATGCACCAATGGCTTGACAGCCGATACAAGCAGACCCTCTCATCTAAGGCTGGAATTAACTACAACAGCGAACACTGAGTTTACACACAAAATCCCCAGCGGTAGGTGATGAGGCCTTGAGGACTGACTCTTCCTGCAGATTTAATATAGTTACAATCAGTTTCAACCAACGTTTCCAAAAGCTTGGCAAGGGAGAACAATGAGTCCCAGCCTCGACAGACCCACAACCTTCTCCTCAACCAGGAGGAGAAATCACTAACAGTGTAACGAAGTTCTTGTTTGCCCCAAACCTTGGAAGAAAGCAAACTGACCTATTAGGGTCAATAAAAAATGGAAAGAAATATTGTGGTTATTAGATGGGAAACTTTTCACAGTAGGGTGAAGATATGAAAGTCTTCTAAACCTGTCTGTCACAGGTAGCCCCTCTCTGAAACACAGTGAGCCCAGACAGAATGCAGGCTTGTTCTGATCTCGGCCATCTCTGACCTACTTGTCCAACTCTGTCTGTAAGCAGCTTATTACCTCAAGGAAACCGATTCCTTATCTGACAGGTAATAAGCAGTAAGGTGGCAGTAAGATTATTTGATATCTTCGCTGGTTTCTTTATTGCATCAGTTGCCAAGGTGACATGTTAGCATGGCTCCCTTAGTAATTGTTATCCTGCTATCTGTAAAAAGAAAAAGTGTTTTTCTTTATCCCACATAATCTTTGGAAAAGAAGATAAATGTAAACAGCTATAGGTGCAGTTAATATGGGCTTTGCTGATGCCAAGGGTCGATTCATATGGTGGGGAAACTGGATCCTGAACAATAAAGCCACATATTCTCACTGATCTCCATCGTGTGGGAGGAATCAGATCTGCCACATGAAGTCATCTTGGAGCTCTGTGTACCATTTAACACTTCCTGTTTATCAGACTTCTTGAATGGAATCCCCAGTATAAGTACACATTCCGTATTTTAGATGTATACAAGAGGCCAGGCAAGGGTATACATCACCAAAAACATTAAAGTAATTACTTTTGATAACTGATGATTATCACGGGAAGAAGTACTATGTAGGTATATAAAAAACTAAGCCACGGTATCTTTCACTTTTACTACTAACAAAGAATTCTTTTTGATAGCTACGTCATTTTTAGAGTGCAAAGGGGAAAAGGTCAACTCTAATCAAGCACACAGCCCTTATGCATCTTTAGAAAAGAATGCTCACACCAAGCTCACTGAGTCCCAATTCATTCAACAAGACCTGAAAACCAAACACTGCGGCTGATGCTGGGGAAACAGAAACGAAAGGCACTGTTCTGAACCACAGAAGCAGCTGCTAACTCAGACTGAGGGAAGACACCCTCTACAGTTAATGAAGAGTCAATTTAGAATTTTCAAATACAACACGTTTATTTTGAAGGAAAACGAAGGCATAAAATATGACTGTGGTACCTCAATGCATTGCTTTCTACTGGGAAAAGTTACCCATTCTGTTTTTTAAAATCCTCACCTGAGGGACAATTTTTCGTTGTGCTTTTAGAGAGAGAGGAAGGGAGAAGGAGAAACATCCATGCTAGAGAGAAGCATCCATTGGTTGCCTCCCCTACCTGCGGACTGGTGAGCATCCGCACATGGACCGGAGATGTATGTGACCTGACCAGGGATCCTTCACACCCAGTTGGGGGACCAAACCTGCAGCCTAGGTACGCAGCCCAAACGGGAATGAATCTGCCACCTTTCGGTTATAACCAACAAATCCACACCAGCCAGGGAAAGTTACCCATTCTTAATGTTTCTGAGATACGTTAAACATAAAGAGATTCTTCAATTTTCTCGTGTGAGAATTAAGTATTTATCTGTTCGTTCACACAGACACTGAACTTTTATTACCTCTCTTCTTCAATACATCTCAGCTTTTTCTTGAAGGCACCACACCTCCAACTGAGTTACCTTCTGCTAATGCTTGTTAGGCTCAAAACTGGTTTAAGCTAGCAAAAAGACAAGAAAAAATGTTATAGTGGTGTGCATCTCTCTACATTATTGGAAACTAAAAAAAGTGTCACCAATATGGTAAGTTACCAATATATCATAGTCTATACTGAAAGCTGAAAATATATGAACACATATTAAAATTTTACTATAGCAATTTTTAATATGTTCTGGCACTGGTAATCCTACATACTCTAAAAATGACTTTACTGAAATGATGGAATAGCCTGCTTCTGAGATTCAGTTATTCAACTCTAATACAATTACTAATTCAATAAACCTAAGGTCATAACAATAGCTACCATTAAAAAAACATGCCGAGTTTTGTGCTGGGGATAAATATAGATTAACTTTCATCCTGACAACAAGGTATGTATTTTTATCCCCATTTAAGGATGAAAGAAAAAAAACAACACAGGCTCAGAGTGACTGAGAAACTCACCCAAGTGACTCAGCTTGGCCAATGGTTGCCCAATCCCAAATGCCTCTGATGGAGTAAGAGCCTCTGCAGCCGGCAGAAGGCTCTGACACAGAGCAGAAACCCTCCAGCAATAAGGCGGTAGGAGGTACACAGCTTCTGGCCGCCTTTCAAAGAATGTGAGGGTTGGGAGAAAGAACAGGACTAGCACAAAAGATTTAAAGTGAAGTCATGTAAGGGGAAAATGTTAAAGGCATATCTCATTTGAAAAACTAAAATCAACTAATTCAAATATATGTATTTATTTAATTTTAAAACAGGCATCAAATTCATTCAATAGAAAGTTCTTTACATGTATTTGAAATATAATTCAATATATAAAAGTATACTGAAAAGTATTAAAGTCATTAAAAAGTATATAAAAAGTATATAAAAAGTATATTTTAAATAAATGACGCACTTTCAGCCTGACTTTAATATCATCTGTCCCCACAGGGACCTGTAAGCAACCAACCCATCATCTTCACTGCCCCTCCTTCTTGCATGATCTCCCTTCCCTGCTCACATATTTTAAATGTTATGGTCTACACTGTTATCACTTCTTTGTATATTCTTTCCGTCCCTTAGGTCCTCTCTCACTTCTTTTTTGGCAAAGCCCTTACCCTAGTTATATTCAAATCAGTTATATCAAGTCCCTATATACTCTTTTCCAATACCTGTAGGTTGAAAGCACCTAGAGAGAAACACACAAAGTGCCTGAGTAGTGTCACTTTAAATTATTGACCACGAACTACCAGTTGGCCACACATGTCAACTGCAATCACAGACTTTCCAGGCTCTTTGCTTCCCTATTGTGATAGGCAACTGCTTCACACCTTCTCCTCTATCTTCATGTCTCCCTCCCAACTTTCTTCCTGCTCATGATCTTGCCTCTCTTTTACCGAGAAAACTACAACCATCAAAAGAGAGCTTGTACAGGTTCCCGCCACGTACCTCTCCTCCAGCTCACACCTCTTTCCCAAACTCCAGACTCGCACCTCTGACGGCCCACTACACAGCCCATCTCCAAAGGGCAGCACGTGAAACACCGAGCTGCTGGTACTCCTCCCAAAACCCCCTTACCCCCAGATTAGCCGTGGCAGTTGATGGCAGTGTCATCCTTCTAGATGACCAGCCCCAAAGGCTTTGAGTCATAGTGGGGTCCTGTCTTCTCTCAAAACCCACACACAGCCAGTCTGGATGGATAAAATATATCCAGATTCTGGGTAAATTCTGGGTAGGGGGTCAAATTCTGTTGGCCCCCTACCTTTAAAATATATCCAGAATCTCACAACTTGGCATCCATCACCTCCACCACTAACACCCTACCCAATACTATCACCTGGTCCTATTAAAACCTAGGTAACTTAGATCGGACATTTCCACAATGTAAAACTCTCTAAAGGCTCTTATCTTAATTGTAACAGCCACCCGTGCCTCACTATCTGCTTCCCAATGTCCTCCCAACCTGTGACCCTGCCCCTCCTTCACGCCACTCCGACACAGCCGTGTCTCAGCAACTCCAACTCCCCTTCCCTGTTTTCTTTTTTGCAGAACTCACATCACTTGCTGATAACATATACTTATTTTTGTATTTCAGCTGTTGTCTTCCTCCTCTATTAGTGGAGGAATGTTGATCTTTTTTGTTCGCTGATATAGCCTAGGCTTAAAACAGTAGGTATCAGGCACAGAGTAGACTTCCACTGTGTATTTGTGGAATGAACATATGAATGAATGAATAAAAGAACACCTCTCCTACATGCAGAATATCTCTGACAATCTTATATACCCTGCCTCTAGAAGTGATGTATGCCTAGTTATTTCATGATACATCATTAAAGCCTTTATTACACATGCTCAAGTATCGTAGTTCATATTAAGATCTACAGCTTGTTAGTGTAAAATGGCCACTAATGAGACTGTATCAGGAAGACACAAAAGAGGAAATAAAACAAGTAGAATCTGTTTCTAAAACTAGCCAGTCTTTTCTATTTCAGTGGTTGGAAGTTCTTTTGAGTAGCTTAATTTTTTTTTTCAGACAACTTATGGTTTACCCTTTAAGTACCAAAAAATAATTTCATCCAGGACAGAGATCATCATAATAGGTGTTCTCAATTTTCTTATACTTTACACAGCATTTTCAATAAGTTTTCCTCTCTGAGAATTCAGCACCAACGTGCTGAGCACCAATCACCGCCAAGTGCTCTATAATATGATGCCTTCGGGGTCTTCAGAAGCACATCTGCAGGTCTTCTCCCAGCAGTTGAAGCCCTCCTTGTTTCCCATGCTCATGTCTAATTTTACAGGTTTGTTTCTCCGTTGGCTGCCAGACACCTGTCTTTATCAAGACTTAACTCATACTTCCAACTACCTTAGAATACTTAAGGAACATAAATAAATTTAACTAATGGCCTCAGTGGTCTTCAGGGAGCAGAATATAGAAACTTAAGACTTATTTAGTAAAACCTATTTTCACTGTTCAGAGATCTCTTTTCCTCATACGTGTTTAATAAATAGGTACCAGAAGGCTACCATGTGTCAGCCATGCACTTTTCCAGGAACTGCGGTCAACATGAGGAATTGCCCCAGGCAAACTCCGTGGTTCTCATCTTCAGAGAATGCACAGTCCAGTAGAGGGTTCAGGTATGAACTTCATGAGACTCCCTCATTACCTGAAATTCTTCAGAGGTTAATCTTGCGAGACAGATTTTGACATGTTTATGGTCAGCTTTCAGAGCAGCAAACACTAAGAACATTAAAACACTAACTAACAGCTAAACAAGTAAGTTCTGAAAGGAAGCTAGTCTCCACATAAGTGTTCATTTTGAAAACTAGAGCCAAAATATCTTTTTAAATTGAGAAAGAACACAAACTGCCTGGTTTGCTACCTTTATTTATTCATATGAAGGACAGTAAACTCTAACTCTTTGTGATAAGTGGTACGTGTGTGTAAACACAGCAAACACACTGGACTGATTCTAAAGATGTGCTTTAAAGATTATTAGAAAGATAAAGGAGAATAAACTATACTTATTTAATTTATGCTTCCCCTACAAAACTGTCTTGTTCACTGTTTTAACCAGGAACTGGACAATGCCTGGCACTTGGCAAATACACAATGAATATTTTTAAATCAATTAACTAATGTTCAATCAGATACATGATGGTGTACCATGCATGCTGGGACTGTGAGTACTCTTCAAACAAACAAAAAAAATCTTGAGAGTTTAATAGTGAAGCAATCAATACGTGTGCAAAAAAGTACTGCAAAATGATGGAGTGGGGTCTTTCACTGGGATTCTACTTGGTCTAATTCATGTTGACCTTTGAAATCCAAGTTGTCCTAAAGCCTTTACCTACCTTTGCCATAGAAAACAATTATATTTGTCCTCAGACTTAGGTTGTATTAAATCAGTGGACTTAGATTGTATTAAATCAATGGTCCCCAACTAGAGACAATTGTGCCCCCTGCCCCTCACCCCCCGTCCCCCGCCAGGGGGCACTTGGCAGAATCTTGAGACGTTTTCGGTTTTCACAACTGAGAGCGCGAACACTAATGGACGGATGCCATGGGTGCTCTTATAATGCACAGGATAGCTCCCCGCAATACATAATAATCTGACCCCAAACGCCAACAGTTCTCTGCTGAAAACCCTGGTCTCGAGCAAGGCACACATTCGTTCAAGAGAGAGGTAAGGAGCAGAGTAGAAAGAGGAGAGCTTTTCAGTCAGTCATGGGTTAAAATCCTGGCTCTAATCATTCGACCCGAATGGTATATGTATAATCCTCAGTTTCCCGACCAGGGAAGCAAATAAAAACTACTCTCTGGGTTTGCTGAGAGGAGTTAATGAGAATATATGCAAGGTACCTTACATGTAATAGGATGACAAATGGCAGTTGTTCTCATTATTATAAGAACACGTATTAATCTTTCAATGCTAACATTTCTGCCAAGTAGGAAGAGCATTTTGAAAATGATAAGGTTTAGCAACTGGAAGTTCAGTATTTTTAAAGCTAGAAAAAAATTTAAATACCCACCTAAGTACCGCTACTTCATTTATACACACACAAAATACCGAGCTTCAGCGACAGTGACTTGTGCAAGGTTACACATCAAGTCGGTGGCAGCCCCCATAAAATAACACAGCTGTTCTCGCCACTGCCGTTTTATTACCTTTACATATATAAGTAGTCTTTTATTAATTCCTAAACTGCATCATTATTTATGAACGTATCATAAATTACCTAAGTCAATTTGATTACTAGCTTTTATGTCTGCTAAAACTGTATATAACAGCATGCTTATACTATAAAAAATTAAGATTTATTCAGGTAACTATTTCACAGCTAATTTGTAGGATCTGTCCTATTGTTTCAGTTTCATGTCACTTACAATAACCTATTTTTACACTGATACTTTATAAAGGCAACATTAGAAGTATTCGTTTCTGCCCTGACTGGTATGGCTCAGTGGACTGAGTGCCAGTCTGTGAACCAAAGAGTCACTGGTTTGACTCCCAGTCAGGGCACACGCCTGGGTTGTCGTCCAGGTCCCCAGTTAGGGGCACATGGGAGGCAACCACACATAGATGTTTCTCTCCCTCCCTTCTCCTCTCTCTAAAAATAAATAAATAAAATCTTTTTTAAAAGAAGAAAGAAGTTTTCGTTTCTGGTTTAAATATTTGCAGTTAGAGCACATTTGGAAAAAAGAGTATGAACAAACCCCCAGAGCTGACAAACTACAAATAAATAGGAAAAAATATTTTCAACTTCACTAGAAACCAATGAGAAGCAATGAAAGCAGAGTTAGTTTTTTTGTTGTTGTCATTGTTTTTGTCTTGAGCTTAGCAAACAGTTTCTTTATTCCTAATGCTCAGTGAAGGCAACCTTTCACGTAATACTGGGGGAAATCTAGGCTGCTTTTACTTTTCTGGAGTCAAGGTAATTATGCCTTAAAAATGTCCATTCTCTTTGGCTCTGAGTAGAAAGATGACCAACTGCGTATTGGAAAGGGCACTAACACAAATGTTCAAAACGGGAAATTGTTAAATGGGGGAATAACTAAATGAAAATAATACAGCTATTTAAAATGATTTAAAATACATTTTGTGAGCAAAAATTGCTTGAAGTTTTTAAGATTTTAAGCCATGATTCTGACCTGTATACAAGTATGAGCTTTACTAGCATAGATATGTAAACTATTTATATATATTATAAGTTTGGAGTAGGATACTTTGAAGACATTTACATTGGTTATTTTGAGGTAGAATATTTATAGATAATTTTTATTTTTGAATATTTTTTGAAACTGTCCATATTTTCTACCATGAATACATAAATTTAATTTATAATCAGAAAACAGATCTTTGTTTCAATTACAACTTCCAAAACTCTAATCTCTAAACTTCGTTTAATCACAAAGCCTACGGATTTGGTGGAGAAAAGCACACACAAGATAATGTACTGTTTCTACATTCGAAATGCAGAAAAAGATACAGTTCTTTGTTTTAAGAATAACCTGATACGATGCAGACAAGCATGCCGTCTCGATATGAGAGAATATTCATACCCAAATCCACAAACAGCATGTGTACGTACTAGTAATACTGGATAGTACAGCGGAGAAAACAAGAAAACCATAATTGAGTACATAAGCTTCATCATAAAGGCAAACATGTGTGACCCAGGCTAGAAGTCTTAAATATAATTTAAAATGTTGCAAATCCAACTAAAGCCTTCAGGTTTCTTTTGAGCAAAAGGCAATTACTAAAAATATCTTATCGATATGGCTGGTTAAATTTTAAGAGAGAGCTTACTTAAATGCCCAGACAGTTTTGGAAGACTGCCTTCTTTATGAAAATTGGGTGTAAAATAGAATTTAAATGATATGCTGCAGAAGAAAATTCAGATAATTATTGAGGTAAAACACATACTTATGTAGGGCATATACATTTCTAAATATCAAAGTAATCTCAAAATCTCAAAAAAATCTGTTATACTTTTTACCTATCACCTTCATTGCTCCTCATATTAGAAAATTTAAATCAGTGGAGGAGAAAAAAACTTCTAGGTCAAGGTCCTCAATTCCTACTAAAGAAACTGTTTCAAGATATTTTCTGCTAATTGCTAACACACATCTTCAGAACATGACCCATGTACAATATTCTGAAATGACCATGTGGGCCAGGTAAAATAAAAAGAGGTGGCAAATAAAATTACCAGCAACAAATGAGACTTTAACTAAATTATATACTTTGATTCAATCCAAAGTATATGAGAAGAATATAGCCCAAATCGTGTATAGACGCACTCTGAAAACACTTTTATGCTGGGACTTTAGCTTTATAGAGATTTAAGTACATCATTCCCCACCTCCACAAAGACACTCAGGACCTCTGAGAAGAAAACTTGATCCCCTGGACACAAGTTCTCTGCTGAGAGTCACAAGACTTCAGATTTCTTTCCTTAATCATCCTCTAAACATATACCCAAGATCAAAGGATGGGGAAAAGGTCCCCTTCTTTTTTCCTTATGAAACACTAACAAAAATGTTTAGTTTAATAATCTCCTGAAAGATATTCTGTTGTCAGGAAATAAATAATAAAACTAGGCAACACAAATCTTTAAGCACTAAATCTTACCTTTTTGGCCTATTTTTTTAAGGGTTGTGTCTCTAACTAGTGGCCTCTGACGTCAGCGCAGTGACAACACAGAAGTGTTTGAAATGGCATGTGGGAAAGCAATGGTAGCGCCTTCTCTGGAGGCCTTTTAGACCACGCACCTGCCTACTAAACTCCAGCGAATATGGCCTGCTACCGAGGACTATACCCCAAGCCTGTATTCTCAAACTAGCACAGGTCAGAATCCCCTGGTGAGCTTGTGAAAACACAGATTCCACCCCCTCTACACACACACAAACACACACACCAGTTTCTGATTCAACAGGTCTGCATCGGGGTCTAAGAACTTACATTTCTAACAAGTTCAAGGGATGCTGATACTCTTGGTCTGTGGGCACTCTGAAACCACTGACCTAGGAACTGAAACGTACCCTGGGAAGACTTATTTTTAATTTCTAAATATATTTTCTCCATAAATTCATTTAATTAAATATTGCTTTTATGCAACTAATCATTACCTTCCTAATGGATATAACAATACATAATTGTTTTAATAATTAGTGATACTGCTTTTTTATATACAAAAAATAGAGCAATTATTTTCTGAATGAGTAACCACAGAAATTTTTCAACAACAATAACATGCTTAAAAGAATGAGTAATGATAAAAAAAATCAAATAGGAAGTGAAATCATCTGTAGCAAAATGGAAAGAATTTAGCTGCTGAATGATGATATATATTTATAAAAATAAAGGTTAAATCAATAGACTACATCAAATGTTTTGTAAAGGTCTCTTGCAGGTTACTAACCTGAGCTACATATATGAATCAAATACATCAAAGACTAAACTTTCAAATCCTATGTTTTTTTCTTTAAAGTACATGGCATTCATTGCTGGATATATGATGAAGATGGGTTTACTTTACCCATAAAAAGGGTATTTTGATCCATAAAAAGGATATTTCTGTATAATGGATGCAAGGTTTGTAAATTTCTAAAAACTATGTAAATATTCACTTTGGGAAACATTTGGGTGACTTAAAATATGTTAAAACTATTCCAGAGAAGAGTATTATTTTATAATAGCTAGTAATTCATCTCGTGACTTAATGTACTGAAAGCATAGATTATATATGTCAATTACTTAAATTGTCTTGACACACATATTTAAATTGCCCCCAAACCTGTAGATTAAGTATTACTAAATACAGTGCATAAATACAAATGAGGGACAGGAGAAAGCTGTAAACTGTATTAAAAAGGAGTTAATGGTGTTTGGCGAAATTATAAAATAGATCTATGACAAATGGTCAATTCCAATAGTTATTCAACGCTACCCACTCTCCAAAACACATTCATTTCGAATAAGAAGCTATCATACCATCAGTTGTTTTCAAAAACAGCAACACATGTATCTGCAATAGAAAGATCACAAGCTTTAACAAGTTCGGATGATACTGATGCTCAGTCAGATTCACAGTTGGCCACCTACACAAGCTCTTAGCTTCTCTAAGCCTCAGTTTCCACATCTGCAAATGGGCATCACGGCACCTGCCTCACAGCTTTGTAAAGAGGTTTATTAAATATTGCACGGTGCCTGACACGCTGTAAGTGCTCAATGACTTCCTTCTCCCAACTAATGTCTGTTGAGCCCCTACTGCGATACACTCCAGGCATTGTTAGAGGCGACAAAGGGAAGTCAGAGGGAAAAGAGGCAAAACCTGCGTGACACACTAGGCACTGGGGACCACCACACGCCCTCTTTTGCACTAGCATGGCTCAAATGAAATGTGACAGTTTGGGGAAGGAAAGCCAATGCAGGGCTCAAAGTTAGGAATTACTTTTCCAAATTTCTTTGCCCCATTAGAAGTATGTAATTTTCTCTCAGCCCTTGGCTTAGGAATCTAAAAGTAGAATGACGCTTCAAATCCAGGCATTTTTCTAATACGGCGAGGTAGGAATACTGATTTGTTGGCTGAGGGGCATCATAGATAAACAGAGAATCTTTGTAACGAAATGCCTGAGAACACCTCTCTAGGAAAAGACTGCAGCGAAGAAGAGAGGATATTGCAATTAGTATTTTTAACTATAACCTTCAACATATTATTATAGTTGTAAGGGTAATGAGAATGTTTAAAAATAGTGCTAAATAATTATGAGCAGTGCAAATTAAAGAAAGACTTTACAGCATGTTTGAATAATTTAAAATGATTTTCACCTTCCCTCCCATAACCAGGATATTATGATTTTTTTATGACCTATTCTACATAGAGTTTAATCTTGTTAGTTTGTTTTTCTAATGGAAGGGTAGGTGTACTCATCTTCCCCATTCAGAAAGGCTTTACATGGAATAAGCAGATTTTAGAAAAATAAATGAAGGGATATTTAATTAAGGTCTATCAGCAGGAGTCTTTGGCAGATGTGATCAACAGGAAATGTAAAGGAATAAAGTGCAAATCAGTCCAACACTGCTTATCATTTCAGGAAACAGCAGGAGGCTGAAGAGCGAATGTGACTGTAATAACTTTTAGCTGGTGATTTCCGTTATGAAGCAAATGTTTTCACCAGCAAATATAATTCAGAAACGATGACCCCCGACATGGAATTAATTACACACAAGGAGACTGGTGGATCTGCGAAAGAGGGGAGAGGTAATATTGCCCACGCACTCTTCATTCTAGGACAAATTACTTGGATAGTGAATTTTTTTCCTGATAACTAAAATATACTTACTGTAGAAACTTAAAGAACTACAGAGTAATATCAAGAGAAAAAGAGAAATAATATATAATCCCACCACCCAAACATAAATACTATTAACATTTCGTTTATTCTCCACCAATAAAGTAGTTTCTGTACATAATCACTGGAATTTTTTCAAAGATAGGACCTCATTTTGTAACATAGTGTTTTCATTCCTCATATCATGAACATTTTTCCATGTTATTAAATAGTCTTCCCCACAACCTCACACATTTTGAGCTGCTTTCCATGTTTGTTCATGTGATGGATGGAAACACGGTGATGCATTTCTGTGCTGAATACTTTCCCTTACGGGGAGGTGAACACCCCTTTCCCTGCAGCCTTAGAAGTCAAAATTGATCTTCCTTTGTCAATTGCCCACTTATGTCTGTTTTTCATTGTGGATCATTTTCTAAAGGGGTGTCGACCAATCTCTCACTGCTCTTTATACATACCTTTTGTAAAGGGCATACTGACATATAAAATACAGAGCTTAGAGTTGGTCTTTCAATTTTGGTTATAGTATTTCTCTGTGATATTTTTTCAAAATGGTATTTTTGTGATTATAAAAAATAATAGTTGCTGTTGAAGATTTGGGACTATCATGCAGATATAGACAATAAAAATCTGTAACTCTACCAGATAGAAGTCCAGTTTTTTTGTCTGTGATGTATCTGTGGTTGTATACATCGATACAAACAGGAACTTGTATGTAAATGAAGTGCAAGAGTCTCGTTCAATGCTGTGAAACATTCGTCATTTCAGAAAATACCTGATGTAAAGTAAGAGCTTAATAAATATTTGAGTAAGTGATATTTTATATGTATTTATATTTCAAAATTTTATTCTACATATTCAAAATAATGTAGAATAAAATCTTGCTCTTTTCACTCAATACATTGCAAGAATCTTTCTAAATCATAAAATTAAAAAAAATATTTTGGAAACTAAATTGTACCAATACAGATATAGAATACATGAATTTATTTCAAAAGTTTGCTAATGTAGGATTTTGTTTTTAAGGGGTTTTTTTCCATGTCACAGACAACACCATAATTAACAGATTTATAAATCTTCATATGGAATTCAGATGATTTCCTTAGGGTATATTTCTAGACCAAGGATTGAGGCAAAGGCTGTGAATATTTACAACCTTTAGTAAAGGTTGTTCCATGTTATTACCTCAAATAATTGTATGAATATACTCGTCACAGAACGTCATAAAAGAGATTCCATTAAGGCCACAACTCTTATGAAAATAGTACCACTGCTACTTCTCACTCCACCAGGGACACTAGTTTCATGGCCAGTGTTGTTTCTAGGAATAAGATAATTTCTGAAATTAAATAAATCCATCTAAGATAAGCGGAAGGGAATAATGTCTCCAACAGAAGACACTCACAACATACCTCTCCTGAGGGATGAGGAAATCTTCGCTGCTGCTGAAACTACTGCCCAGGAAACCCTCACGCAGAAGTGGTCCCGAGGCCTGATAAATCCAGGCCCCTGTTTCAGGCACTGACACCAGCGATTACATTTATCTTCACCAGTGCTCTGGGTTTTAATAATGCCTATGTGATCTTGCTTGTAGTATTTCCAATGATTTTCCTTCATTAAGAACAAGTATTTTCAACTAGATCAGGCAGTAAGACTTCTAATGAAGGACTGAATAGGTGGTCTCTTTTTACCTCTTAATTTTTAAAATTGATTTAACAATGAGTCATCTCTGTTCTATCATAAATGATAATCAAATACTGAGCATTTCCTTCATTTTACTTTTTTTTTACTTCATCATTTATAAAAATAAATGACATCCTATTCAATTTCTATTTAGTCACTAAGTAATTGTATTCAAAGGCTTCAGTTCTTGCTGTGCAAATGGCAAACACTCCTGACGTCCTGTTGTAGTCTGTCTAGACTCCCTTCTTCATACACTTAACAAATGTTAAGGTAACACTTGCACTATTATTATTTAAATCCCCTAAAACTTTCAAATGTTGCTGTTTTCCAATATATACAGATATTCCCCAGCTTTTCAAAAGTTTGGGTTATACCACTCGTTTTCAAAGAGGACCTTGACTTTTACCAAAAAAAGGAGAAAAAGGAGAATACCCATTGTAGGATCAGTGAGTGGCAGCCCCAGCAGCGAGTGCCCCACCGGCCCCTTCCCTGGGAACTGCACTCAGAATCAAGCTACCAGAGCTTTGAACCACGTCTGCGAGTATCTGTGCTTTATTTTGGTTTATACTGTGCATCTATTAGCAAGATGTGTCCTAATGTATCAGAAAATCCTGAGTGCTTGTAAGGGTGTTACACTTAATGTAAAACTGGACGTAATTAAAAGTATTTGATATGATTTAGTAGGTTATTTTTTAAAATCTGGTAATGTTTGGATTTTTTTCCCATGTAAATCAATGTTAAGTGCTTCTTTGTTTTATGCCATTTTGGCTTGTGAAAGATTTCATAGGAATATTTTACTTTTGGATAGTGGGGACAACCTTTATAGTGTTGACCTAAATAAAGGAGCATGCTCAAAACCGTCAGAAAAAAAAAAAAACCCAAAAAACAAAAAGATGAGTGTAATGGGTGTTAGCAGAGGAATTGCAATTTGTAACCCATACCTGTAGTAAGCTACAGGCGAATCGGCTGAGGGTCTGGGTTGGTCGTGTTAATGGGCAGGGAACAGAAAGTGGGGAGAGTTTGGTTAGAGTCTGTTAAAATCAAAACTTACAGAAACCAGTGTTGAAAATTCCTCATACAAATAACGGCTCAATTTAGACCATTTTGGGAGACCAACCCAGCCTGGGTCATCTCTTGTTCATGTTTCTGGAAAGAGAGGCTTATAATCTTATGCCTTATGAGCAAAACTGTCAAGGAATTTTAAGAAATTTCCAATATTATCAGTTTTCTGTAAACCATACAGTTACAGGAAATCAGTCTCTCAGTCCTTAAATTATGTTTTTCTGAGGGTGCATGCATGACATTTTCCATGTTATATCCTCTGGGTCACTTAAGATCAAAATTCTTTCACAAACTACCTCCATGTAGGCATGTAATATGTGTTTCTAATGAGAATAGAAAAGTCCAGAATAATCAGACACTAACTTTCCAGGTAGATTGTTGTGGGGACTCACACCAGAGCAATGAATGAGTTTACTCTGTTACAATGATTGTGTTACACCTTTGCTCTTAAAAAGTCAACAATTTTTTTTATGGTGGTACTTTTCATAGAAATGTGACCTAGTCCAATTTAAAAATAATGATCTAATCTGGAGTTAACTTTTCTGATAGAGTGTATGGTACATATTGGTGGATAAGGAGTCAATCTTTGCGGGTCCACCTTTCAAGGTTGATTTTAGTCAGGCTTGCTCTCGGACTATAGAATTGTTTTTCTCCTTGCAAAGAACTAGGTGAAAGGAAGCAAGAAGAAACTTTGCTCTTATTTGGGAAGCATTCTAAATACCTATGTTAACATGCTATCGTGATAGAGTAGTTTCCATCCTTCTCTAGAGGCACAGGGACGCCAACCCTCCCCACGGGAGGACGTCTCTGCTGTACTTAGTAGAGTGTGGTTGTGTGTTTATAATTTAAAATGACGAATGCCCCAAACAACAATTAAGTTTTGCAAAGTTAGTGTTTGCTGGGAAGAGTGGAGGCTTTGTTTCGCAGCCCTCCCTTAAAACCTATTTCTGAGCAAGCTCCAACAGAAACACCTTTTTTCCCCGTAAGGAATCTACCCGTGTTTTATCTACCCCCATCCTCTTCATTACTTTTGAGACCAAGCCAAAATTGCTCTAAACTGCTGGATTTCAAAATGAGATGACAAAGGTGGGTGCGTAAGGGTGTGGGTGTGTGGATGTGTGTGTCTGTGTGCGTGCGCACACATACATAATTTACTTTTTCACAAAACCCAGCATTCGAATAGATAAAATAATTCTCTTTCGAAACCAAGTGACTGAAAATGGTGTGCTTCTCGTTAAAAACAAAACAAAACAGTTCAACAGGCCTAAACTCTAGTTTTGAGGCACTTCGTCAAACCTGAGCACAACTACTGGGGGGCGGGGGGAGGAAGACGGGAAGAGAGAGATAAGAGTAACGTGGTGGAGAGTGAAACAGAAGGCAGGGAACGGCCAAAGGGGTTCGCTCTAAAGCCTTACCAATTCCTCCCTCGGCACACATCACAGCATGACGATCGCGAGTCCCAGGGTGCAAGAGAAGAGTCAAGCACAGATCCGAAGACTGCAGACGGGTTATGCTTCTACGCCAGCCATTTGCTTTGGGAATAAAAAAAAAGAAAGAAAAATCACTTCCCAGACAGCTCCCAAACTCAGCTGCCAGAGCTAGAGCCCAACCCTGCAGAGCCGGGGACCTCCCCTTCCCTTTCCCACTCCTCCCTCCCCTCCAGGCTCCGAGCAGCCTGAGCTTCAGCCAATTGCCCGCCGTCCCTCCTCCCATGACGTTAGGGGGCGGAGCCTGGCCGGGGGTGGGGGGTGTAGGGGTGTGGGGGGCCGGCTCCAGGTGGATGTTGGACCAGAGTGCCTGCCTCCCCAGCACAGATGCACTCCTGCACCCCCACCCCCACCCATCCCTACCCCCATCCCCCGTGGCCCAGAGACTTGCAGTTCCACGTTTGACTTTAACATTACAGTACAGTTTGGCAGAGGTTGACGGTTTGGTTCATTCTTGTTTTGCTGAAATTCTGTTTAACAGTTCATCCATTTACCAAGACTTGAAACACTTGACAATCATTTTTTTGGGAGTGTAAACATTTAATGTTGTTTTAGAACTAGAAAAGAAACTGAGAAAAATACCTCAGTTCTGATTTGGTCTTTTTTTTTCCTCGCTCCTTGAACTTTTCTGCCCTCCCTCATTAAGTATAATGTAGCTTTGTCTATATACCTGCCAGGCTCTGTCAGCTTAAAACTAACAGCTTAAAAAAAGAAAAAAGATTTACTCCTAAGTGAATTCCAAATACCTGTCTGGCCTCTCAAAACTTCTGACCAACTAAGTGCTTTGAGAAAGGGAAAGGACATTCGTTGAAGTCAGAACCAGTGGTGGCAAGAATTCAGACCAAAGCCTCCATCAACACTGGCTGCCAATTGTTTTATCCCACAGACACAAAATAAAAAGAGGAGCAAAAACCTCCATGACTGTTCTGTGGCCCCTATCTTCCAGGCTCTCAAACATGTAGCGAGAGTGAAGAAAATTAGATGGTCATGCGCATCTTTCACTAGCAGTGAAGAGCTCACCAAGACAGACGCATGGTGCTAACTTGCAAACTCTCCCAGTGCAGGCTGGGGAGGCCAAACAAGTTCCTTCAGCCAGGGAAAAGTTGCCTCTGCCAGACAGACAGAAACAACTTCTGGGTGTGGCTTCCTGTGATGGCCAACTTGGGAAGTCTTTCTGCAGCCAAGGGCAAATCATGGAGTTTAGTCAGTTCAGGGAATAAACCCAGTTTCCCACAGCAGACTGTCATTTACATGGCCTCTGACATTCCTGGCCCTGGTTACACTTTTAGCAGTCATGTGACTATCCCTAATGTGATTTAAGAGAAAACAAATATCCTGTGAAGCCAGTCTTCTGGAGGAGACTTAGAATTTAAGTGGGCCTCCCAGAGTTTCCCCAACCAGCACCGATGCTGTCTTCCTAGTGAAGGGCCTTCCTTGGGTGACACAGACTAAACAATCCAGGCAGAGAGGGCTGGCACTTGCAGCCTGTTTGGATTGCTTAAATCAGTGGTTTTAACTAGCTACACATCAGAGTCAACTGGGAGCTTGATGCCAAAGCCCCACCCAGGCCAATTAAACTGGAATCTCTGGGGGTGGGGATCCGGCAATAATTGGTAGTAGGCATTGAATCACTGATTAAGATTTAAACTACTGTCTTCGAGGACCATCTAAATTATATGAAAGTAAAATTAAAAATGCAGTAGCAGAATAATGTGAAACATTTTGAAATGCAACTTATCTTTATATATAGTCTGTATATATGTGTATTTTAATATAAATGTAGAGATTATATTGGAAGACACGTACCAAAATTATTCAGTCAGTGGAAAAGAGTGGAAGAGTGAGGGGATATTGCTAACTATCTATTTGTGTTTATCATGTGACTAAACAAAAGGAGTATGTATCCTGTTTATGATTTAAATATAGCTAATCAAGGTTTAAAATTAGTACTTATGAATGTCATTGCAAATAACTACTATGAAAGTGGGCTTCCATTTGTTTTTGCAATGGTTCTCCTAATATGTAACTCTTCTCCTAAGGGTCATTTCGACTTTGTAACAAAATAAATAAAAAAAATAAATCCATAAAATCTTTGATTTAACACAGTAGCTACCAATGTAAGTATTAATCCATACAGTCATCATCAAACCTTTTGTTATTCACTTTGGTGTAATTTCAGAAATATCTTCAGTTTTTATGTACCTATCTTCTCATGAAGCTTTTTAAAAAACTAGTATTCAAAGTATGCCATATAGATGTAAGGAAATTTCATCTTTTCCAAGTGAAAAATTGTTTATAATTAGTATCTCAATACTAATAGCTTTATAACTAATTGCCAGTAGGAAACATATGACCTAGTAGTCAAGTATTGAGGTTTGGCCTGGCTTCAAATCTTAGCTCTGCAAATCTATAGACGTATGATCTTTGGTACCATCTCTAAGCCCCATGGGAAAAATGAATCCAATAATATCTACCTCAGTGTTACTAAGATTACATCTAGTCATGCAGCTGAAGTGCTTATGACTGTGTAAAGCAAATAGTAAGTGCTTAATAAGTGATAGTTCTCGATTCACTGACTTCTATTTTTTCCTCTCTTTTCTGAAGCATATTCAAAGATTATTAGCATGGTGGCGGGGGGCTAAAAATTTACCAGAAGATATTTTCATAGAACAGTAAGCATGATTATTCCTGTGACCAATGATAGTACACATTCAGTTATATGTGAAAAAGAAACACATTCTTTCAGGCTGCTGCTTTAACATATAATTTTGTTTGTTTGCCTCAAAATATCTGACATATACCAATGTTTCCTCAACACTGATATTTCCTAAACACAAGCTGTGTTTTCATGATTCATAGTATTCTGTAATTTTTCTCTGTACTTACTAACAGAATGTGACTGAAGCGCAGATGAGGCTGCTTCCTGGGATGAGCTTTCTGACTAACTTTTGGACAACAGGAGAGAAGTCAGTACCTCAAGCAACGAGAGCTTATTAGTTATAGATAAACTCTGATTTTAATAACATCATCCCTGGATTTTTTTTCCTCTCTCTTTTTTTTTCTTTCCTTAATGTTTACTGAGTAGTAATAAAACATCTGTATGTTAGGCACTGTTCCAAGTAGTTTGCAACTATTACCTCATTTAACCCTCTTATCAGCCCTGTGAGTTCAGTGTTCATTTAGGGATGAGAGACACAGGGCGCAGCTGGTAGGTGAAAGACCTAAGGACCCACATTCTCTTGTGGACGATTCAGCACAGCTTTCAATGACTTAGGGAGATAAGTAGTAAATGGTTTTTGTCGGGGGAAGGTAAAATTATGCTATGACTGCAAGTGCCTTGTTGAGAGTAGAAATTCTATATACAGGGTGGGCAAAAGTACGTTTACAGTTCATATAGAAGTGGACATTTGGCTTATGCTTATTATAGTAGCTTTATTGATTTAAAAAAACATCACAATGCAATTGTTTACCTACTTTGCCCACCCCTGTATTTTGGAAACAACAAGGGTATATCTACGTCATTACCAGTTGTAAACTTGGCCTTAATTCTACATGTGCATTTCTTAAAAAGAGGAATTACATTTCCTTCCCTTTATATCATCTGATTTACATTCTTCCACATGAGAACTAGCAGGTTTTTAGTTTTTTAAAAACTCTTGAAAATGCAATGATTACACAAAATATCAGAAAGGGAAACTGTGATATAATGACGGAGACTCATGCTGGCCCCAGAGTTCTAGATTAGTCCATCAACTCCTTCTTGATTCTGTTTGTAATGTGATGAAAAACCCTGTGATAGGACGGCAGCCGAATTCTCACATGGATCAATGGCCCTTTGTAGTTCAGGGAAGATAATTCATTCGTCCCTTGCTTACAGAGGTAGGCCCCAGAGCTTTTGTCTGAATTTAAATGTAGTTGAGACAAAGATGTAAACATTTGTCTGAATATTATATATTTTACCTACCAGCCATGAAAGTCAGGAGTCTGGGGAGCTTTGGAGACATGAAAAGATGGGTGTTAGCTCTATGTAGGGAGAAGATGGGACCCAGCCTCGAAGGAATGGCATAGAGACTTGGGCCAGAGGTGGAGGAAGGCTGATGGGCAGGTATGGCCAAGAGACTTCAGGAAAGTGATGCCTAATATTCATATTTAAGCTGCGTCCTTTTCTGTGGTGCTGCATTCCTCACAAATCAGAGCTTCCCAAACAAGACGGATGTGTTGCAAAATAACAATGTCTCAGCCCTTCGTGCTGCTGCGTGGGAACTGCAGGGTGACTGGAGCTCATCGTGGACAAGGACCCACGGAGCTGATGAAGGGGTCCGCAGTCCAGGTTCCCAAAGAACACAGTGACTAGCCCGAGGGGATCTTTGGTGAGGCTGGTGAGGAGCGCTGCTCCAAGCCTGGTCCCAGTTCCCTCTTTCAACATAACCTGGACACCTCTCCCCACTCCCAGCTGTGAGGACTCTTGTACCTTAGCAGGTATGTTCTGCAAGTTAGAGCTTGATGTGAAAAGTTGGACTGAATTCAAAATCCACTCAGACTATTACAAAAAACGTCAACAATATGATACTCGGTGAAATGTTAGGTTGGACCATATGCAACCACTAGTAGTCAACCAGTTTGGACATCCAAAAATAGCAATTTTATATGGTTCAACTAATTAAAGGAAGGACTATTAGATCTTTAAATATAATTTTCAATCTTGAAAATTCTGGTAAGGTTGTTAAAAAAAACCTTTCTCATTGATGGTAATTATGAAGAATTTGAAGGAATCATTATATTTACCCAAAATCATATGTAGCCATTTCAAACATAAAACCTCCTGTTAACATGCTCATGAAAAAAACTAAACACAACAGTCTATGTATTGTATATTTCCAATTCTGTGAAATGCCCAGAACAGATAAGTCCACAGACACAGGGAGTAGAATAGTGGTTATCAGGGACTCGGGGTGGGGGGCAATGGGTATAGGGTTTCCATTTGGGATAATGAAAATATTCTGAAATTAAATAGTAATAAAGGCTGCACAACTCTACTGAACTACTTAAGAGGACTACTTACTTTAAAGGGATAAGTTTTATGGTATATGAGTTATATCTCAACAAAAATGTTCAGCTAAACAAGCAAAAGATACTCAATAAAGATGTTAAATGCTTTATAAAGAAATTTAATGTGAATTCAATGTTTTTAATATCTTCCTCAATACTTTGCATTTTCAAATTTATTACAATTCTGTCACATAGAAAAGATGTAATGAAATTTTATACCATGCCCTATTTAAATCTCTTAGTTCGCCTCATTAAGGTGTATAAACATTATCATTTTTCTATGAATGCCAACACATAAAATGTGATGAAAATCTCTGTGCTTTATTATCCTCCAACCTTTAATAAAAGTCTGTATGGCCGTCGGGCCCTATTATTATGCTTGGGGAACTAGACAGGAGTGCCTGAGAGGAGGTGGCCAGAGAAAAGATGACAAACTCAGATGCAGCGTGACCAGCTGGGATTGCAAATTTGGGGAGAGCACAGATTGAGGGCAATAGTGGCCATCTACCCTTTGTCTAGAAACTTGTAAACAAGAGGAAGTTCTAGTTGTTTAATTTGAATTTTAAGGGATAAAGTGGCCTCAGAAGGCAGGAAAAATTTTAGGCACTTTGGTTACAAGTCAATTCTACAACTTGAGTAAAGTGAAGAATCGAACATTTGGTTTCAACCCCTCTGCACACAGGGCATCCTAAGTCTCTGCTTATTCAACCACTCGCTCATTTCACAGAATTAATGGAGCACCCAATATGTGACAGGCACCATTCCAGGTACGGGGAATACAGAAATAAACAAAACAAACCTAAGACCCTGCCCTCATTGGATGGATGTAAAATATTTAATGTGTCAGATGGCCATAAGTGCTATGGGGAAGACAGCAAGGAAGAGGAACAGGAAGCGCCAGAGTTGGAGGGAAGGTGACTTTCAGTTTCTGGAGGTTTTACCAGGAAAGTGTCACCGAGGCAAAGAGCACAGGGAAGGCAGAGATCAGGCCCCCTGGGGGTGTCTGGGACAGAGCATTTCGAGCAAAGGGTACAAGCAACGGGGTCAAAGACCCCGAGGCAGGGCTGCACCTGCAATTTGGAGGGACAGTACAGCACCAGTGTGGCTGGGGCACCATGACTGGAGGAGCAATGTGGTGGCAGCGGGAAGTGGGACAAGGTGATACCAGAGATGTAAAATCTTGGAAGGCCCTGCAGTTCTCTCTGAGAACTTGGAGTAAATTGGAAAAGTTCAGGTGGGTTTGAGTAGAGGACTGATACAGTCTGACTAAGGTTTTAACAGGATCACTCCAGGTTTACGGTTGACAGTAATCTCTAGGGGCAATGGTTGATGCTGGAAGACCAGTCAAGAGGGGATTTTAATAGTTCAGGGCAGACGTGATTTTGTCCTACACCAGGATGGTAACTCTGAAGGTAGTGGTAGGCTTCTGAATAAATATGAATGGAAGAGCTAATAGGATTGCTCATAAATTTGTGAGTTACAAGAGGATTCAAGGATAATTCCAAAATTTTGGCCTGAGCAATTAAAAGACTCAAGTTGCTTAATCATTCTGGTTATTGCTCATTTCCAGAATGCATTGTTGCCACCATTGCCTACATCTGGCCCTAACAAGGAGGGGAAATAATATGTGTGTGTGAAGATGGTAAGGTTTTCTTATGTGCCCCAGTGTCCAGTAACTGAGCACCTGGAATAGACAGTTACGAAGCGTGATATTCCTTTAACAATAAGTCTTCTGAGACACTGTCAGCCTTTTGTAGTGTTGCTGCCAGAAGTCTATTGTATAGTTATACATGTTTTTGCTAGATGAGAAATAGATAAATTCATCTTTCTCTCATTTACATACTGTAGTAACTGAGTTTCAAGAAATATTTCACTCTTTGATCAAGTATCTTATAGAATTTTGCAAAAATATCAAAATAGAGAATGATTTCTAAGTTCAAAGTGAAGTGCACAAAACAGTCGCGTTTGCTACTTAATTTCCGTCATGTTGGTGTTGGAGGTAGAAAGTCCAAGCCTGGGGCCCTACACTCACTGCTTGTAGCCACAGCCTCGTGTCCTCGGCGCCATCTCATTCACCCTCTGAAAACCTCATTCTGCTTCCCAGCCTGGGCGCTCTTCTCCGGCAGTTCAACAACACACTCAAAGCACAGGAATGTGTGGAGATAAGATGTGGATTTCAACATCTGGAAATTTTTAAAAATTTAGATGCTCAAAAATGGAATAGAGGACCAAATTGGTTGACTCAAAGCCAGAAAAAAAGTAGAAGAAAATAAGACATAACAAGGTACCAAATCCAGCCAAACCTCTCACCTTCTGTAAGAATGAGGCTTTGTGGAGTTAACAGGATTTCGTGTTCCTCTAATTCAAGTTCTCACTGTTACTACCAAGAGAAGTGTCAGTTTGCAAATGGTGCCGTGCACTTCAATTCCATTTTGGAGCTGACTGCTCTGGAGGAGGTGTCCTTTTATGGTGCTAGGGACTAACTGCCATCCAGGAAGATGCCTAAACCTTATACTTCTGGTCTGATTATCTCTAGTTTAGAACATCTCCCTCTCTGGGTGCCATGGGCATTCCAGCACCTAGCCTGAGAGAAGAGGAATAATCAGACATTTTTAACCAATGGGGGAAAGTTCAGCACTGTGAAAGCAACCTAGGCATGGTAGACAGACTTCCTGGAGAAAGTAATATCTAAGCTGAAATTTGAAGAATGAAGAGAAGGCAGCCAAGTTAAAAGTGAGTAAGGATACAACTGTTTCAGACAGAGGAAACACTCTGGAGGTGAAAGGGCTATCATGTTTGGGATTTATGTCATGTTCATGTTATCGGCATGGACAGCTTTACAGATATTGGAGGCTTTTGGCCTGATTAGGTAGGTCTCCCATCTCCATTATGGTTTGACATTTTTTGACTCCATAAAGGGCCTCCTACATGATCATGGTCAGCTCTGGGTTCCACTTGCCCTTTCCTACCTTGTCAGTCCACCAGCTGCTTTCTTCCCTTCTGTTTCCAGGCTGTATCACAGCAGTGCTGCAGGAGAATGTTATGAAAACAAGTCAATTGGTTCCTCTGAAAGCCTTCGTCAACTCAATGGAATCCACATTCTTGATGTACAATCTTTCTGTTTAAGTTATTCTTTATCACATTCTCAGCCATGCCCTCTTCTAATTGAGCACCCATTAAGTGCTAGGCACCAAACACTCCAAGTCCCTCCACCTTCACTCACTACAGGTGATTAGGTGATACACTGCTCTGGATCCAGGCCACCACGATGTGAGAATCCCATTGATTCTCCTCTCTCTCTGCATTCCTGCATTTCTCTGTAAGTGGTTCTGCCTTCTCCAGAGAAAGGAGTACTGTTTCTCTCTGAAGTTTGTATCTTTGGCCACCAGCTCTTGACCAAGGGTTTCATGTTATTAATTATTGCCTCTCTTTAAATCACTACTTTATTTCTCTTCACAGGATTATTCCCTTCAGCCTACAAATATTTAATTTAGGGATGAATGTATATCTTCTCTATACTAAGAAGATCAAGCAGTAGGAAAAAGAGAGGAAAGAAGAAAGGGAGAGAGGGAAGGTAGTTCACAGGGAAAAAAAGAGAAAAACAAAAGATGAATCTTTCTCTTGGCCTTGCTGTCTCTTTAGATCAAACTCTGGTTTGATCTTTCTCCTTACCATGTTACCAAAATTCACTGAAACTGTCTTAAACATTCACTAACTCATTGAAGCCTCTACAGCCTGGTTTCACTATCTTTTCTCCTCTGAAAGTTATCAAAAGTCACAATTCCAACTGCCAAATTTAATTGTTTCCCTCCCATTGTCCATTGTCACAACTGACTTTAATGACCATTCCCTTCTACAGTTCCATGAACTCCTCCGTTTGAGAGTTGCTGGTGTTCTTCCTGCCTTATAAAAAAAAACAACTTTGTTTTAAAATAAAAAAGAAATTTTAAGAATCCTGTCTGGCTCATCTGCTTTTTTCCTTTAACTTAGCTGTAGGTAAGTGGTCTTTCCAAGGACTGCCCTAGTAATCTTATTTATTATCATGGATCTAGTTTTGGGCTCTTGGCTAAGGACTTCCAGACTTCTTTTTTTTTTTTTTTAAGATTTTATTTATTTATTTTTTTAGAGAGGGAAGGGAGGGAGAAAGAGAGAGAGAGAGAAACAGCAATGTGCGGTTGCTGGGGGACATGGCCTGCAACCCAGGCATGTGCCCTGACTGGGAATCGAACCTGCGATGCCTGGTTCGCAGCCCGCGCTCAATCCACTGAGCTACGCCAGCCAGGGTAGGACTTCCAGACTTCTTTCTGCCCTCTGCTGAGTTTCGGGTGTGCGCTGCCAGAGTCGGGCCAGCACCTGCTCCTGAGAGCAGTGTCATCTCAGTGCCTCCAAAGCAACGCCCCTTCTTTTTCACTCCTGTTCCTCCCACTTCTCCTTCCCATTCCTCTATCAGGCCCTGCTGTATGCACAGCGGGGGGTCAGTCGTGCCTAGGTACGTCTGGCAAACTAGTGTGGCAGTGTTCCAGCAGCTGATTAGCATGAGGGATACAGGAACCGCTTGAGACTTAATCATTCTAAAAAAAAAATTCCAGGCTTACTTGATTGACCCAGTAAAAAACCTTAAGCTTTGTAGGAGTTGGATAGTTCTAAGTGAATAGTATGACTTTCATTTAGAATCATATTTGATCTTCTCCCTTAATATGTTATAACAGGAACTTAATGCCAGTTTGTGAAGTGCTAATAGAATAAATTTTTACTTTGGAGTTATGAATCAGGTATGATAGGTGTGTAAAAGGTAGGGAATTAATTCTTCTCATGGGAGCGGGGAATGAGGAAAAGTGTTATATAAGATTTGTCATTTGAGTGGGCCTTATGATGTGAGAAGGAATGTCCTGATGGAAAAATAAAGGAAAGGCCTTTAGCAAAACACAAAACAAGCAGATAAGAGGAAAAGCACAAGTACATTGGCATGTATGGCATGTTTGAGACTGTGTTAGTTTGCATGTGACCGGTGCGGAGTAGCTAGCAAAGGAGAGAAGCAGAGTTGGGACTCCGCTGAGAAGGTTTTCAGGGAAAAGGAGAGTTGTACTAATCCAAAAGCAACGGTAGCACAGACCCTGCAGAGTGTGGAAGGTGGAAAGACAGCCTGGAACAAGGCACTGGCAGCGGCATGGAAAGGAGGGGATGTGCCTCGGAGTCTGCAAGGCCAAAGCCTTTTCCTTTTGCTAAAAATGAGAAGGAACAGAGCTCCACCCAATAATTTAGGTGTGTGGCCTGCAGGAATGCTATTGCTCTGCAGTAATGGGGTCAGTCAGAGGGGGCTGGACTCCACAGGAGAGCCCTAGCTGGGTAGGCTGACGGGCAGAATTCCAGCTGCTGCGTTTTTGCTCTGGCAGATGATACATGACTTGAATAGTGACAGGATGTAACATTACTCCATTAATTTAGGTGCTTCATGAAGCCTAATGCAAGTTTCCATGCCGAATGTAGTGACATTCCTGCCATCTACTGGGTAAAGTGCCAAATCTCTTCCTTGAGTGATTGTGCAGATCAAGCATCTCCATTATCAGGAAAAATCACAATAGAAAGTCAGTATCACCAAGGAGGGGCACACAGTAGCCATCAAACGTGCCGAGGATGTTCTATTACTTCTTAAACTCCACGGTGATGTATTAGGATTTTCCAGAGAAACAGAGCCAACACCACGTATATAAATATACACAGAGAGAAAGAGAAAGATTGAGAGACTTTAGGGAATTGGCTGGCACAATTATGAAGACTGGTAAACCCGAAATCAGCTGAGTGGGTGAACAGGCTGGAGACCAGGAAAGAGGTGATGTTGTAGTTCGAGTTCAAAGGCAGTTTGCTGCCAGAATTCTCCCTCTTTTGAAGGTCAGTCTTTTTGTATGAAGGCTGTCAACTGATTGGATGAGGCCCAGCTACATTATGGATGTCAATCTGCTCTACTCAAAGTCATCTGACTTAAAGTTCACCTCACTTAAAAAATTACCTTCACAGAAATATCCAGAATAATGTTTGACCAAACATCTGGGTAATGTGTCCTACTATGCTGATACATAAAATTAGCTATCACAAGTGGGTACACGGGTTGCTTTTAAACTGTTAATATACATTAAAAATTAAGACAAAATCAGTATCTTCCTTTCTCCTGGAGGCTGAGATTATAATGTGGAATTCGAGCTCCCAAGGTTGGCCAAGACAGTTGTGAAAGCCCCTGTGAACAAACAGTAAATAGAGTTTTAAAAAAGGTTTGCCACACAAGGGCCTTTGGAATGCAAGGGAGTTGGACGTGTGAACAAGCTCTACCGGAACGAAAGGGCAAGGACAGGCAAGTCTTTCCTGCTTTCACGTGCTGTGCTTGGTCTTGGCCCGCGTCACCATCCCCAATCAACAGGCTCCCAGCTGGAAATTCAGGGCATTCCCTGAAGTGTCCATTTAAACCTGAGGGGAAGAATCTAGAAAATATCCTAACAATTGCCTTTGCTGGTCAGACAGGCAGAAAAAGAGGGCTGGCTAGACCCCTCAAGGGACTGACTGCTTTGCTGACCTAAAATCGCTCCTGTTGACACAAACTGGCATTGATTATTCCTCTGAAAGCTGTTACTGCTTAAGTCCACTCAGGACGTAATGTTTAATGTTCAGGCTAATTTGGACCGTCTGTCACCTAGGAGAGAGACATTTACTGAACACACAGTTAGTGCAGAGCAAGACAATTATTTGTGTTCCTGCTTACCAAAATAATGTTTCTTAAAATTGATGTGCTTGTCCATGTTCCATAAATCAGATTTTATTCCTCAAGACTAGAGAAGTTCATTATTAAAGGAGCTTGGTAATGAATCCCTTTACAATGTTAAATTTTGTCATGTCTCTTTTCCTAAAAGCAGGCATTAATGATCTGTGGTGGGCCACACAGGCCTGCTAGCGCTCCTTCACCTGGTCCCTCCATAGGTTATTGTTGTTTGTGTAAGATTCATTTGCTGTCTTTGACACAGGGCTTTTATAAGAAATCTTAAAAATATTATGTGTATGTATGCATTCCACTAAATCAGCTCTGACAGATCCTAAGAGGGCTTATGCTATCCCTTTATACGTTCTCAATTTGCCTAATTTAATCTATGCTAAAATTCCTTTGATTTTTTTTTAAAAGATTTTATTTATTTGTTTCTAGAGAGGGAAGGGAGGGAGAAAGAGAGAGAGAGAAACATCAATGTGCGGTTGCTGGGGGCTGTGGCCTGCAACCCAGGCATGTGCCCTGACTGGGAATCAAGCCTGCAACACTTTGGTTCGCAGCCCGCGCTCAATCCACTGAGCTATGCCAGCCAGGGCTAAATTCCTTTGATTTTTAAAAACAATCTTTCTTTGCATATAAATAGATTAGAAAAAATGGATTGACCAAAAATGAATTTACAAAAGTGTCTGTGTTTTACCTGTGGATTTAAAAAACTTACTACTTAGAGCATACAGTATAATTTCCATACTCCTTACATTCCAGCATGTCAAGTGGATAACTCTATTTTACTATAGAAGAGAGATGGGCATGATTAGACTTACTGAATTGTGTTCTGATGAGTTTGATGCTATAGTCAGAGTCTTCATTGGACTTGGCCTCTGGTGGCTTGTTTCCTCTTCTGTAAGAGGAAGTGAGATTAGATGGCTTCTGAGGTTAGTTTGGTTTAGAACACTATAATTATCTGAGTTCTCGTTTCATCTTGCTCTGCTGTATAACTTAGCAAAAATGCCAACAGAAGGGCTATCTTAGAAAAATCTCCCTGCTTTGCTCTGGATCTGAATATTCCCCATAATACTATATATGGAAATTTCTTTTTGCATCATGTTGAATTTTGATTTAAAAATTTGCTCATTTGGGGATATATTCTGACATTAGGTTTATTATCTACCTTTCTGATTTGTGTGATTCCTTGACTAAATTGCTATGCTCATTCTTTCTGCCTATGAATATTCAACCCATCTTTCAAAGCCTGCTAGTTCCTTTACTGGAATGAGTCTGATCACCCTGAACTCCTAGCATGGGCCTATCATGTGACCTGTGCTTTTATTTTTGTTTTGTTTTTGGACATTTAAAAGACCTAGAACATAAAGCAAATTTACATCATTCTACCATGTGGAATTAATGACAGTTTCCATTTTGGAGTCTGTGCCTCCAATCTCTTGTTTCTTTAATGAAATATTACAGATATCACTAATGTTCTATTCAACACTACTCCCAGTCCTGTTTCCAGAAGCTGTAGACATGAGTTGTGTAACTTCCCAGACCTTTTAAAAACATGCACATATATATGCTGCGGCTATTTTTTTGTATTTTAACTAATACTGTGGGGACAATTGCACAACTGTGTGCATTTACAAAACCCCAATGAAGTATATACTTTACATGGTAGGATTCTACGGCATGCAAATTATGAAGCTATTTAAAAAACAAAACAAAAGGATAGCATATTTAAAATGAAACTTCATTATCACTCAAAAATTTCCTGGGGTGATTATAATGTGCTATCTTCTTGATTAAGGACCACCGGCAGAAACCCTAACAGCTCACAGATGTGGAGCCTGCGGGTGCAGTGATTAAAAGAGGTGGTGGCTGAGAAAAGGGAGGTCTCGCAGGCACAGAACCTTCATCAGGAAGACTAACTGCGCACTTGACGCGCCATTAGAAAAGACTGCCAACCCCTGAGGATGCTGTGTAGATTACAAAGCATTATGTCTAAGCTCCAAAATTGCAGTTCATTCAAGTATTTCACTTTAACAGTGCAATTTCAGAGTTTTTTAAGATACTGTATTCCCTAGCAGTACACTAAAATAACTTACGTGTGATCTCTACTGCCCTTTTAAAATCAAAATGTCTATTTATTTCAAAGATCTCTTTAATGGAAAACTCAAATGGAATAAAAAGGTGTTAAAACATTTCTTAATCATGTATAAATCTCAGAAAGAAAGACACAGGCCTTCAGTTTCTTAAATTTGTTTATCAGAATGAAACGAGAGATTTGTCCCAAAATGTTTTTCTAGACAGCCAAATTTGTCGGTGTTTATACAGACAAGAGTAAACCTAATACCACCCAAATCTTTACAAATTAGCTATTCATAACTTCTTTCAGTGCAATAGAACCAAAGTCAATCTAACATTTAAATATTTCCTGTATGGTTATAAGATAATTAACCTCATTACACTTGAAGGCCCTTTTCTCTCAACAATTTAGGAACAAGAACAATTTTGTATAGATTCTAATGCAAATCACTAAGCACATCTATATTGTAACATTTAATTAAGGTGAACAAATTAGTCAACTTTAAGTTCTAAGATAACTTGAAAAGCAGGTTTGAACTGGTAGAATATGTGTGGGAGGCCACAGACAATTTCCTTTATTAAAGGATGCCATAAACTCTGAATCATGAATTAGTAGCTTTTCTTGATTCCTCAAACATTTGTCAGAAATTATAATCAGTGAAGCTAATATTGTCAGTTCATGGTTTGAAAGTAGAGAGCCCGGAATTTAGGGACAAAGGAAAGTTACCATTTAATTTTACTACTGAGACTCAACCTACAATGATGCAGAATAAAAATTCTGGGAGTAACCCTGTGGAACAGAACCGTTTCCTAAATTATGGTCAGGAGTCCATATGAAGCAATGATAAGGGTATATGGCATCTGGTAAAAAGCAGTCAAAGAAACGAAGTTTTTCCTTCACAACTGAGAAGGATACTTTGCTCTTTTTTTATCCAAGATGTCCCTGGATAAAGGACACATGGACAATGACGGGGTTGGGGGGGTGGTGAAAATGAGAGAGACGGAGTGGTTGGAAAAGGCAGAAAACTGTACTTGAATAACAATTTAAAAAAATGTCCCTGGAATGAAAAAGGAGGGTTAGTTTATCATAGTTTGAAGGGAGCATATTTTAGATGTATTGTTAAATTAGTTAACCTACTCTGACCAATAGAGCAACTGGTATTAGTGAAAGGCTGTGGCACTGGAACCTAAACTCTGTGGCCATGTGGTCAGTAGCAGCCTGAAAGCTAGTTTTCATGTTATGAAGTGCTTTTGACAATTTCAAAGGCAGAATCCATGTTGCGGCTGTAGTTCTAGGCAACAGGACTAGAAAACGCATTGTCATCAGTGTACATTGGTTGTTATTGGTTGCATTTAGTGAGATGTTGGAAGAAGAGGATGAGTTCAGGTGAGATTCGGCTAGTTTTAGAGCAAAAATCAGGGTGTTAGCAGGACTTGTTCCTTCTGATGGCTGTGAGAGAAGGATCCGTTCCAGGCTTCTCTCCTTGACTTGGAGACAGAACCCATCTCTCTAGGTCTCCGACGTCACTTTCCTTCAGTGTGCATCTCTGTGTCCAAATTTCCCCTTTTTAATGGGGCACCAGTCATACTAAATTAGGGCCCATTCCAATACCCTCACATTAACTTGATCACCTGTATAAAGACCTGTCTCCAAACAAGGTTGTGTTTTTGAGGTATTGGGGTTTAGGACTTAAACATGAATTCTGGGAGGGACAGAATTCAACCTGTAACAGAGAGAAGAGATACTGGAGTACAAGTGGCAGTCTGTGCCAGGATGCCCAGATTATAAGGTCCCATCTTATCCCTGAGTGATTGGCACAACCCAGCTCTCCCCTGCTCAAGAGTATGGGAGTTCACAGGGACGAATCAGCTCCATTTCTCTCTAGTTTTCCTTATCAAGGCACCTCACCAGACCTATGAGCATAGGTTATATTCATGTGAATGTATTTTATTTACTTTGTTCCCAGGACTTCACATTACTGCTGCTAGTAGCTAAGAACAACAGTAAACTTTTACTATGGGCAAATTACATTCTAGGTGCTATGTTAAACACATTGTATGCATTATTCCATTTGAATGTCACAATTTTATTAGGTGGGTGGTAGTTTCATGCCCATCTTTAGAAGTAAAAACTGAGATACAAAGAATTTAGCCAAGGTTATGTGGTTGGTAAATGGCAGAAGTAGAATTAGAACCCAGGTCTTTCTGTGCTCTTAGCTACTCTACCACACAGTTCCTCAAAAGTTTTCATCAATGTGGCAGCTATAGTTTATGGCTCAACCCCTCAGTCAGGGCCTAAAATCATAATTTGAAGCGAATGCTAAATCAGGGATCACATGATTTGCCTTCTCTTCTAGTCTGAACTTTACATCTACATTTCTGTTGCTTACAAAAGCATTCAACATGACATGATTCTGTAGATCTTAGCTTCAAAATATATTTTGAGTCTTTCCATTTGTACGTGGTTCCCACTGCCACCAGCCATCATCTAAGCCCCTAGAACTCTACAGTCTGTGGATGCCAGTGGGGTCATATGAAGTTTAATGCCTGTATTAGTTAGGATTAGTCTGGAATATCTTCCAGAGTGGTTCTCCTACTTTTACTCTTGCCCCCAAGATCCAGTTTTCCAAAGAAAATGTTTTCCTAAGTATAAACATTTAAAAATGAAAACTAGTTCAAAATGTTTGCCTAAGTCTCTGACATCATCTCTACCTCTCTTTATTTTTTAATCTTTAAAAATTTATTTCAATTACAGATACATTCTGTATTATTTTGTATTGGTTTCAGGTGTACAGCACAGTGGTTGGACAATCACATACTTGACAAGTGGCCCCCCGATATTATCAGTACTCATCCCTGTGTCTCTTGCTTTGCTCGCTGCGATTCGACCACACAGGCCATTTGGCTGTTGTCTTGGATAGGCAGGTTTTCTCCGGCTTCAGCACCTCTATATTCTTCTAGTAACTCTCTTTCCCCAGATGCCTGCCTTAATGTCTCCTTCTCATTTTGTATGCCTTTGTATAAATGTCACTTCTGGGCAAGGTACCCCTCAACCAATCTAAAGTACCTTTCTACTATCTGTCTCTCTTACATTACCCTGATTCATTTCTTCAAGACACTTCTCAAAAGCTAACATTATCTTAATTGCTTATTTGCTCATTATCTGAGGACCACCCCCTGCCAGACACAACTAGACAGTAAGTTAATGTTCTCTGCTTGCAGTCCTAAAGCCTAATGCATGGTAGATGTTTAACCAAAAATTGTTCAAGAATGAGTGACTGATTCAGGGCATGGTGCACAAAACTCCTCCTTCCTTCCTCTTTCCACCTCAAAACAAAGCAAAGCAAAACAAAAAAAACTTAATCAAATAACCTGAGAAAGAAACACCATATTAACAATTCGGCAAAAGGTCAGCTTGCATTCCAGTTCCAACTCAGCAAATATACCCAGTGAGGTTTCTCAGAAATCTTACTGTGTCTCTCCAACTGTGGTCCCTGACCTATGTTGTCTATACAGCCTAGAGAGGTTTCAGAGGCTGCTCATTCTCAAGGCTGAGGCTGTCCAGAACCCTGCTTTCTGGAACCCACTCAACTTTGGCCAGAAAATAGAGTAGAAGGCCACTTAGAAGGGCAACTAATAATGTTTCTATGTGCCAGATTAGACTCGTTTTAGGAACTTTACATATATGAACTCACAATGACTCTGTAAATTCTGTGCTATCATTATAACCAACTACAGATGTGGAACCAGAGACACAGAGAGGTGAAACAGCTCATCTATAGCATTACATAGTCATTTGCTGAGCTGGGATTTGAACTTAAGATGATTAGCTTCATGTTTCTGACCATCAGTACAAGTAATATTTAGAATACTAGAACGCTAGCATAATTAGGCCAAGAAGTGATAGAAATACATTTGAAAACTTCTTGGATTACACATGTAAGAATATCCTCTTCCTAATCAAAAATCAAATGTCAGGCTCTTTTCTCTCAACTTGTGAACAATTTTATCTATATTTGTTAAAAGTTAAATTTAATTGCAACCAATTCCAAAGGGGGGAAATCTTTTTCTTGGTATCTAGTGTTGTTTGAAAGAGAAATCAGGACATAATTCTTTGTTCTCCTTGTGCCCTGCTTGCTGTGCCTATTTGCTTTATTTAGTAACTTGTGGTATAGCATTAGGTAAGTCGTAAGACTCACCTTACTATGCCTTTCTTCTGGGCCAGTGAAGCACCCAGGCAGAAACCATGAGTTCCAGACTCAGACCAGTGACTTTGCAGCTGCTACTTCTGTGACCTTGGACAAGGTTGATATTACTTCACTAAGCTGATTTCCCCATCTTTATGGTTAATACCCAACACACAAGGCTGTAGTGAGGATTAGTAAGACAAAACATATAAATTGTTTGATATATAGTTGATACTTGATATTTTTATTGTGACTATTAGAATATATAAAATTAATTTTGTCTTAGAAAACAGGCCCAGCTTTCAGTAGATTTATTAATAGACATAGATTAGGTAGTTTTTCAGATTCCTCCTTATTTATTCAGTATTACTTGGGGAACTCCCATGCACAAAGTCCAAGTGTCTTAAGACAAGTATGTTTCAGTAGAACAACACGTGTTGTACATATATGCCTATATTAAGAACTAGAATGTGATACGTATTTTGAGTGACAGCCATGAAAATTCAGAAGAGGGAGAAATTGCTTTCACCTCCAAGAAGTGGGGCAGAGAGTAGAGAAAGGGCGTTTAAGCTCTATCTTAAGGGATGCCAATAATGAGTAATTTTACTCTGTGTAGAAAACAGACTAAAATACCTGATTTCTCCTCTGTGGTATGTTTCATCACTTTGCGCCACTTTTAAAAAATTAAATTGCTATTAGATTGTAATTTCTGTTTCTGTCTCCTTATTGTGCACTTCTGGGTGGCAGAGACTGTCTTCCCACTGCTGAATTCTCCAGCATCTGATTAAAGGAATAACTGTAATCACGAGAGAAATTACAGGAAAGCTGTTCGGGTTTTAGGATTAGTCCAGCCTTGAGTGTGGCTCTAGAGTCTGACGGATTTTAACTTCAGGATGTGCCTCTTAGCTAGGGAAAGTGACTTTCAGGATTGACAGAAAACAGGACACCCAGCTACATCTGAGTTTCAGATAAACAACCAGTACTTCCTTTCGAATAAGTCTGCCCCATGGAATCATTACGGTACACTTGTAACAAAATATTATCCCTTGTTTATCAGAAATTTCTTATTTAACTGGGCACCTAGAAATTTTACTTGCTAAATATGACAAACCTAAGTGACTTCTCTTTTATGTTACTTGGAAATGGAGATGAAAATGGTACCTTCTTAAAATAATCTATACCAAGAATCTCTCTCACAATAAACCCTTAATTCCCCTTCCAAATCAGGAAACTTTGGTAAAAGATATGTGTCATCTCCAGGACAGCGGCCCTCGGTACACCCCATATATGGTTATCCTTATTAGATGGCTTTCCAAAGAGCGCGGAAAAAGTTCAGTAAAACTCTGAACAAAGTTGCAAACTGCTTTGAGAAATTCGCAAATTTGCCTCCAAAGTAATAATACAACGGTGTTTAACCACTGTCGCACCAGGCAGAAAAATATTCTTACAAGAAAAGGGCTGGCTGTACTTCTGCGCACGCTCAGAAGAGCTCCATTGTCTCCGCCCCCTGAGTCACGTGGGAGAGGAGCGACCCGGCCGAGCCTCTAGACCCAGGATCAAAATTCGAGTTGGGATGGAGCCGGAAGAGGGGACCCCTCTGCGGCGGCTGCAGAAGCTTCCAGCTGAGCAGGCCCCACGGGTGAGGGGGGCGCAGGCGGCGGCAGCGCGGGGTCGGGTTTCCGGGACCGCCGGGCCAGCGGGTCAGGCCGGTGCAAACAGGACGCCTTCGTGGGGCCCACCTCGCAGCCCGGGAAAGGGCTGGTAAGGGGCGTGACTTGGGGGGGGGGAGGCGATCTTTTCCTGGAGAGCTGTGGAGGCTGAGGTATGGGGCGCCACCTCCGTGCCCCGGCATGGAGTTGCCCCTTAAGGGCCTTTGAGCGCAGACTCCGCCGGGCCGCGCTGCACCCTGATTGGGGTGGGGGGGGGGGTAGTGCGCTCCTTCGCCTGGCTCGGAACCCAGTGATCCTGGGCTGGGCGGGCTTAGGTCCTGGAGCCGGTGTTTTGCAGCTTCTCACCTATCTCTCATTCATTCATTCATTCATTCATTCATTCATTCAGCACTTAGCTCCCGAACGCTACCTATGCGCTAGGCACAGTGCTGGGTGCTGGGATTCGGTGGTGGCCTACGGAGCCGTACCCTCCCCTTGAGGGAGACAGGGAAAAAATAATGGGAAGTGCTTCTAGGAACTGGGCGCCTTAACTTGGCAGCGTGCTCCAAGGTGGCCTTTCCCACTAGAGGTGTTATATTCATTTGCCACCGCCAGTCTAAGAAGAACCTGGCTTGTTGAGGATCTGCAAAAAGCCCCATTCATTTGTTCAGGCAGCTTTTAGTTGGCGTCCACCGTGTGCTGAGTGCCCTGGTGGGATAAGGTAAAACGGTGAATAGACACAGCCTGTGGAGCTCGCTGGTGGAGTTCACTGCTTAGTGAGGGAACAGACTTATCCAGCAATGAGTTTGTGGGAGGGGTAGCAACATAGATTTGAAGGGGCAAGGGAAGGTATTTCAGAGCAGGAACACCTAGATTTGTTTCTAGGGTTAGTTCTGAGGGATGATTAAGAATCAGGCAGGCTGGAGGGGAGAGAATGTTGCAGACAGAGGAATTGGCAGCTACAGAGGCTAGAAGGAGAAAGCCACCCTACTCCCACCCTTGAAGACCTGCTGTCATTCTTAGAGGCTGCAATTCAGAGTGAAGCAGAGGAGGGAGAAGGCTAAACAGGTGAGCAGGAGCTAGGCTGCTGTGTGTAGTCTCACAACCAAAGGCACTGCATTTCGAAGTGTTGTTTTTGGCAGCAGCAAAATTTTAGTGAGTTTGAAAGATGAAAGTAATGTGGAAATGTGGTAAGTACATATAAAGGTGTCTTGACTGGGAACTGTGAAGGGAAGAAAACCCAATGGTTGCTATAATAGGAAAATATGACTGAGAGGTGTTCCCCCCCCCCCGCCCCCTTGACGTTTCAAGCAAAGAAAAAAAAAAAAAAGTAGTGCCCCAAGCATTAGACCTGAGGCAAGTTTGCCAACCCATGAAAGAAAGCAATGTATGCATCATGGGGTTTGAACATTCGTTTTGAGATCTGTGATTCTGTTTGCACACTGAGTTCGGATTACTGACTGACACTGGGTATTGTAATTCGTATGTTGATGTGTTTACTTCCACCATCTGTGTTCTCAACAACTTGGGCCTTGTGAAGTCTTCCCTGAACACTTCTTAACTGGCTCTCTTGCCTCCGGTCTCTCTCTTATTCTGAACTCCCTCAGGGTAGATACTTCTGTTATATCCCCAATTCTTGAGAGTTGTGTCTTGCTCTGGGTGGTTCGTGAATCTGTATTTGTTGAGGGAAGGAATCAATTAATGTAAATAAACTGAGCTTTATCATTGGGGCAGTCATCTGGATCCCAAACTTTGGTAGGCTGGCCTTCAGTGTCAATGACAGGCAGCCTTGCGTAAGTCCCAGTTCTGTTCCATTCACTGTGGGTGGAGGGTGGGTGTGGGCGCGTAGCCTACATAATGTGGTAGAGGGGTATGTGGTAGGTAGCTTTTATAAATTCCAAAGTTTGGCCTTCCTTTTTCCTCTGTTTTATTTACAATGGGGAAAATGATGGGGATAGGGGATAGAGGGAATTAACTTTCTTAATTTCTACCAGGATCAAGAAAAACCATCTTAACTCTTTTCTCTGATTCTGTAAATGAAGAAATTCATATAGTGCGTGAGACATCTTTTGGAAGTCGGGCCACCAGGTGCCCACCTCCATTCTGATACGTGTGGTGCTAAAGAGGAGCTGTTGCTTAGAAGGGAGTGGAATGTGACCCAGGGGAAAAGAGTTGAAAGACTTGCTGCTAAAATGCATTTCCAAGTTAATTGGGTTGAACTACTCTTCTTACAAGACAACTATCCCCTGGAAAAGTGTCCCATGTTAATCATTTGCCTAGAATAGTGCAGTCGTGGTAGGTACTCAGTTAATACATGTTAAAGACACAGAACGTAGTTTGAGGAGGCGGAGGAGTAGTAATAGTAGTAGTAAACAGTGATAATTAATAATAATAATAATAAGTAGAATGATAACACAGGCTGGCAATGTTTTAAGTGCCTTGTATACACCAGCAATGTGCCAAGTGATTTGCATGTATTATTCAGTCCTTATAGCAGCATTATGAGGGTGCTGATATTATCCTCATTTTACACCTGGGGAAACAGGGGCGTAGAACTTTTGCATAATTTGACAAAACTATTTACGTAGTGGAACTAGGATTCAGGCTAGCCAGTTTCACTCTGAAACCCACAGTCTTCATCACTGTGTTCAGTTATGTAAGTGTTAGGATTTCCATGGCTGATATTAAGGTAGGAGAGAGAAAAAGGAATGTAAACAAAGGAAAAGAAAGATAACGAGGGCGTTCTTGGGGTGGAGCAAAAGAAGCGAGTATGGATGTTGTGACAGATGGAGGTGGGGACAATGACGCGTGTAGATCTGCAGTACAGACTTTGTTACTGGTATATATACGACGTCTTAAGGAATTCCAAGGTGAAACTTGTATGCTCACACCTTCCTTTTGGTAACATTGAAAAGACAACGGTGTATCTATATAATTTTTTAGCTTCTGAACATGGACAAAATGATAGACTTTTTAAAAAGAGTTAGAAAGTATTTTTTTCAAAGTTTTTTTTTAAAAAGAACCACAAAAGGGAAGTTTTAACTTTTAATTAAT